>VVHJ01038226.1:0-11706 GCA_015107715.1 Tylochromis polylepis
CAAAAGTCACTTCAAGATCCAAACTGCATTATATTTCTTCACGTCAATATACGGGCCTCAAGTGGTCCCAGGGCCGCGAGTTTGAGACCCCTGATGTAAATGAGTCAAACTCTTTATCCCTCAGGGGGAAATTCAGAGCACAACAACAGCACATTAACCCGCACCGCACCGAGCTATCGTCCCACTAACATGACAGACTCAGTCATTTATCGTCTCCTCCTGTTTTCTGCAGGGATCATTTTTCAGTGGCTGTGTTTGTGTGTCTCATACATGCGTTTCCTTTGTCTATAACAAATGTTTCTAGATTTCTAAAACGTTATATTGTCAGTGGTAATGGCTGTCAAATGTTTTCATGCAAAAATGACTTTGAAAACACAAACTGTACAAACCAAATTACATTTATTTCTTTTTCTATGATTTGAAAACTAAAAATGTAGAAGTTCACATATATACAGCTCATACTGTAGATTTGAACTGTGATCAGCAGCAAATTCAAATGAATTCATCGTGTTTTTTTCATCTTTGTTACATCTTAACAAACATTTGAAAATGTGGAATATTTGTGCAGAAACACTTAAAATATTCACATTACTGAAATGTCTGAAAACAAGGGGCCTAATTATGGAATGTTTACCAACGAAATCACAGCCCTTTAAAACGCATGCATATGTCTTCAGGGTCATAAATGACACCACAGTGAGCCAATTGTGTAAAAGCTCTGAACAGCTGCAGGAGACGTAGGTTCACCTGTATACAGCAAACCACTGAGTAGATCCGCTTTTAAATGTTTATACGGAATCTACTGATCTTATTTAGAGCCTGTCAGAAATCCCCAGCAGCCCACGCTTTGTGCCGTAACAATCACGCAATCTTAAACTTGACTATTCTCGAGTTTTCGGCGCAGCAAAGCCAGAAGAGTTCACAGTGTCGGTGTCAGCCTGAAGTGTCACCCCGCGCTACGCGTCCGGGGCAAATGACCTTTGTGTCGACGACACGCTGGTGTAATCCCAGTCTGTAACTAATCTGGTGGCGCTGTCATCAGCCCAGCTCTGTGCTTTCACTGCTAATTTGGAAGCCATTTCACGCGGGTCTTATGCTTTTATTGTCTCATCTGTGCAGCGAGGGCCGTGCCCAGCAACAGAAATTAGTTTTTTTCTAAGAGCTTGATCCGATCTCACTCCCACCAGCCGTTGTTGTAAAGAGGATTAAGCGCCGATTCGTCACGTTGGAGCAGGAATTATCGGCACTGGGATAATCTTTGATCCACCTAATTTGTTGTCACTGAGAAAAGAACAGGATGTGTGACGGGTCTCAGAGTCCTGATGTCTTTTTATTGAGCGGCACTGCTTCGTTACAGGTGTTGGGAGACGCGTTCTGACACGTTTTCATGAACTGTCGACGCTTACAGACGATCATCAGCTGACCACACGTGTCATAATTTAGTCTTGTGACTGTTTCAACAGGAAAGCAACTTTTCAAACAAATCAAACTAATGTTGTTCTTATTGTCTGAGCTCAGCAGTCACAGTAATCTCAGATCATTATATCAGTGATCATAACCATGCAATCATAAATACTCATTTCAACCAATGGTATTTAATTAAAGGGGTATTTCACGGCGTTTCACCAGTGGGTGGGACATCACATTCTTGTACCAAGTTCCTCTGGGACCATTTTTATTTATACAGCACCAAATCACAAGTCACGTTATACTGTAAGGTAAAGACCCTACAGTGTTCATGGGCTTAAAAATGTCAGCACTTTAAAATGTGATCAGTTATCTTTATGTGTAAACAAAGGAAAGTATACTGTGGCATTGCCTAAAAGAGTGAAATCACACCAACTTGTGGGTTTGGCTGTGTTGACTTGTTTTAGGCCCCGTTTCCACATCTACGTTTTCCCTTAAAAACGTACACTTTCCTCTTCGTTTGCACCTTTCGTTTACACACAAACGGAGATGTCGCCTCTGAAAACGATTCTTTCTAAAAACTCCGGCAAAAGTGGAGATTTTGGAAAACGCCGTTTTCGTGTGGCAGTGTGGAAAAACAGAGGCTTTCGGAAACAATGACGCATTTTAGTCATGTGATGCAGTCATGTGACCATTTCAACTAAGATGGCGGACGGCGTTGTACAGCAGTTGTTTTGTTTGCTCTCAGGTTTGACGGCCCTGTTAAAGATTAATATCAGTGTGTACATGCTGCAGATAGCTTTTCTTCAAAGAAGACGGAATGTAAAGTAAATAAGTAAATAAACGGCAGACGGAAATGACGCAGGTCGAATCGTCTTACGTTTCACGCATGCGCGGTACAGGAACGTGAGCGTTTTCAGTGTGGATGAACAACTCTTCGGAAACGATTGAAAACGAGAGTGTGGACGCGGAGCGTTTTTAGACGAAAACGCCGTTTTCAAATTTATCCGGAGTAGTGCAAACATAGTCTCAGTGTACTTGAGGAGGATGAGTCATATTAAATGTACTCTACACAGAATCAGCTTCACTGACCAAGTGTGTGTACACATTCAACGAACTGAGCTCCGACTATTTCCTTGCTCTCGGTGTAGATAACAGAGCAGACAGAGGCAGTAACAACACCTACAGCTTATTTATGGTTCAGAGTGCAAAGATGTTGGAATAAATTATGGAATATATGGATAATTAGTTACTATATGTACACTATATGTAACCTTTAGTTTGGCACATTTTATAATTAAAAAAAAGGTCTAAACCTTTAAAAAATTATTTGACATACTGTTATGTGTCGAGAGCTGTTGTGCCCCATACACCGCAGATTACAGCAACACTGTTCTCTGGCATCAGAAGCACAAAGCTGAACGTGAACGCTGACCGGAGTCATTAACGATGACAAGACGCTCGGTCATGCTGGCTTTTTACTGGTCAAGCTTTTCCATTTGGACTCAAACATTAACAATCCCGCAAGACTGTGAATCTGTTAAATGACACGAGCATGCACAGATTTACTCGGCAGCATGTGAGCCAAAAAGGCAGATCAGTAGAAGTAAGACAACTTAAAATGGGACAGATTAAGAAAAATGCACTAATTTAAATTAGTAGGAATTCCACTGTCAGTATGAAAATTAGATTCCACATCATCGCTTTGAACGCAGTGGCATCTTGTCGTCAATGAAGCGAAAGGTGAGAAAAACGACTCGGATGAGAGTTTGACCGAGGACGGCGTTGGATAAAAAAGGTTCCACCTCAGAGCGTTCAGCTCTGGTATCTTAGAGTTCCCATGGACTGATGCTTTCTTCTGCTGCCATATTACTCCACAGAGATGATCACATTTACAGAAGCGTAAGAATCACAGCCTTAAATCTCAATTCAGTCTGCTCAGCCGCAGTTAGACACACACATCACTGACAGATAATTAAAGTCAGCCGGGAGATAGATTTGCACATTCAAAGTTTACGCACTGGATTTAAAATAACCTTTATTTAAAAATATATAATCAGCATATTTGCCATTCTTGAAAAGACTTCATTGTCTCGGCAGTACAAAACTGCTGCTGTGTGATTTTTCATTTTTACTTGTTGCCCCTGAAAATCTTTAATTTGGCTGAAACAAAAGCAATAAAACTTTAAACTGTTATTTATTGGAAATATTTACTATGTAAGCGATCAATAACCAATCAATGTTAGAGAAGAGGCCGATGTCTCCGTAAACCTTTCTTTCTTTCTATATTACTTCTCTTTACACTCATTGCACATTAACAATGTGGTCTTATACGTGGTTTAAATATACTGTATTGCATATAAAATATTATAAATATTATCATATTTAATTGGAATACTCTGTAGAGAGAGGGCAGCCCGCTACCTTTTAAGAAGTGAAGTTATTGAGATTCTCTGCAGATTTTGCCGTTTCATTGCTTTCCATGTCTCAAACATCAGAGTCTGTCATGCTGCACGGCCAAGTATTAGTTTCATAAGCTCGGTGACACAATCTGTGTGCGTGTCCGTCTGAGCGTTTCAGATGTGCTGTTTCTGCTGTACGAGGCATAACCTTTAAAACTGACTTTTAAATAAGTGAAAATGAGTTGGTTTTATTGATCACTGACGACTAACAGGCCTGCAGCGCTTTTCCAAAGTCTTCATGTCATATTTAGGTATCAGTCAAGCATGATTCTGTTGCGGATCCGAATTTCTGTGACCGTGAAGTCACGCAGAGGCGGCGTATGCTGAAGGTGACACATGAATCATACGAAATTCAGAAACACAGCCATCCCTCTGCTCACTATAACTGCCCTTAAAAAATGATGATTATTGTATCTTTGATCCGATCGGGATGATCTCTGACCTTGAACCACAGGTTTGATGTGTTTCTCATATATTTCTGTGCATCACATCATTTCTCCTTTGAATGTTTTTTTATAAACCAGACCTTCTGTCGCAGACGGTTGGCATTTCTTCTCAAACGTGACATCTCGGGCATCTGAGGCTTTCTTCCGATCGCACTTTAAGGTGTGACACGCGCTGGCTCTGTGCACTGGCATTTAAAAATTGCAGGCTGGCCAAATTTGAGGGTCTGCAACTAAAGGTCAAAATTCCAGACTTTGAAAGGCCACAGATGGCACGAATTCTTGACGTATCTTGTTCCTAACTGGCCCAAAGCATACCTTCATCAGCATTCACTCCCAGTGTAAAATTGTGCAGTCTGAATCGTGAGGCAGCAGACTGAGTCAAAATCCCCCCACTCGGCCTGCAGGAGATGTCATTCAGTCCCTCTAACTGTAACCGCTGCCTCTGTGTGACTGATGTGTGTCCAGATAAACCCGGCCGGACACACAGCTTACATAAACCGATCCAGGTTATGTGAGGAAAGGCCAAAAATACGTTATTTTGTACGTCACATCATATTTACATGTCTTAAAGGTTTGTATCTGTTTGAACAGAGACCCTGTCATGGCGACGGGTCAGAGACGGTGACATTTCCCTTCCCCAGATCATCCTTTTTAATATTTAAATAAACATTCAGCATCCTACAGGGAAAGATTTCACACCTTACAAGTCAACAAAACACCAAGAAAGAGAGAGAAACCTAAAGCTAGCAGGCTAGCAGGCTAACACAACAACATGGGGCCGTCAGGTTAATCAGAAGCCTGGACGAAACTCACAATGTGACGCTTACTCAAACTTTTCACTTCGATCATCATCATCAGTCACGATTCTTCTAATATAATTATCTGTCTTCTGATTTATGATCATTATAACGTCGTCAGCATCGCCGTCATTTACCAGCAGAGCCCATCAGAAAGGAAACACGGCCTCATCCTTCATGTGTGGGCAGTGTGGGGAATCGTTAAAGACAAAATTATGAGAACATCAGTGAGAGGACTTTCATACGCTGCCAAAGTTTCACATCGCAATTGTTCTTTTTTTTTTTTAAATTGTGTTTGATTCATATCAGTATTATCTTTCTTATATTAATACATTCTTATATTCACATTTTCCTATAGTATTTCTTCTCATTCATTAATTTATTTGTTAACTTCCTGCTTGCATAAAATCACATGATCACAGTCATGAGAGTCTCTCTAGCTCAGACGCTCTGCAGGTGCTCGCTGTCTCATTAAAGTGTTCTCCAGTCTTTGTAAGTGCACACACAGAGGGGAGGAGCTCTGCCAAACCTCCACCTGATCAGCAGAAACAGAGATGGTCGCTTATGGGCTCGTGTCTGCCTGATGAATGGAAGTCCGATAGTCGCTCGGATAGATTATTGATCCTTTGCTGTAGGTGTTTTACTTTTTCCTCGGCTAACTGTGTGTGCAGTTTGGTTGTGGACACTTAGTGTCCAGTGCTCAGGTCCACCTGCTGGGATGTGGCGGTCTGGCAGGTAGGCATGTGTAAATACATGTTTGCACACCGAGACTCACCTGTGACAGTGACAGTGCTGCTTTCATGGTGAAGCTGTGATCACATCGGCTCAGCTGACCGTGTGGAGACGCTGAATAACTGTTAGCAGAGGTGTCATTAGTCTTCAGTTGGGGGGCTTCCCGTGTTTATGCGGTTGGGTTTCTTCATCACGGTGATTATCATTCATCAGGCTAACTTATTTCCATCCCTGTCATTAATACTCAGCTATGATCATTATAATGTCATTATCACCATGAAGATTTATGATTATCAACAACACCGTGAACTGCTGTCAGCAATTAACACCACAGACTGATGGAGACTGTCGACTCTGTGTGTGTGTGTGTGTGTGTGTGTGTGTGTGTGTGTGTGTGTGTGTGTGTGTGTGTGTGTGCTGAATAGGTCATGTGACTCTGCAGGCAGCTTGGCCGGTTACCTAACAGGACAGGGTGACCTTAGTGGCTCGTAGCAGCATAGACGGAGACTGTGTCCGAACTTCCCTTAATGCGCCTTGTCCTAAACACACACACTCACACACACACACACACTTACAGGCACACACACACACACACTGTCCTCCTTCACACTCCCCCCTCCCCCTCCTCAGCATGATTTGTTTTCCAGTGTTTTCACTGATGAGGGCGAGCTGGTTGGAAGGTCGGTGTGTGTGTGTGTGTGTGTGTGTGTGTGTGTGTGTGTGTGTGTTTATTTACTTCAGTGTCATGCTTGTGTACACATGAGACAAGAACTAGTGAGAGATTTGTTCCTTTGTGTTTTGTTTTCCAATCACGGCTCCATCATAATTCCCGTCTTCTCCGGGCCGACTGCGATTCTGATCAGCAGTTTCCTGATAAAGCGACGGCGCCGACTGCATTACGTGTTTATGAATTGCTAATGCTGCTATTTATCATACTGCACGACACGATTTACCATATTGAAAGTCACGGTTAGCGGTTTTACATTTAGAAGGTGAGCGTGATCGACTGTATCATCTGTCATTTTAATTTATGAGAGATTAATGCAGCGGCGGTGCTCTCCTCCCACACACTCATCAGGAGCTGCAGCCAATGGTTGAATAATCATCATTCTCACATTTACTATTCAAACTGTGGGTTTGGAAACAGGAAAGTCATAACAGACCGACTGCTTTACTGACTGACTCTGAAATGATAAGAAAACAGCCCAAAAAGTAAAGTCTCGCTGCTGCTGCCCCACTTTGTCATCTGGACTCGACTTTCTTAGGAAATAGATTTGTCTATATTCAATCATTGATATCCTGAGCTGGGATAAAGTCCTGGTGGCCGAGAACGACCGCTGAATGTTTGAGTGCTGTGAAGTGGGAATGTTCCAGCACCAAAATGAATTATTCCTCAGAAATCAAATCCATAACGTCTCCTCACTCTGAGGAAGTTTGGTCCGAGTCATAAAACACGCACGTCATTAAAATTCCCATTAGGCCCTGATTTTATTTTTCATACTCATCTCACTTCAGTTTTTATGACTCGTGTTTAGGTCCAAGCGTTCAAAGAGCAGTTTGATGGGCTTGATGTGCGGACACTTTGGTCAAATAAAAGAAAAGACAAGTCGTTTACATTTATTTTTCAGGGACCAGGTACAAAAAACAAAGACTAGCTACTAGCTCATGTTCATCCACAGTCCCCGGGCAGGTAAAAAATTTATTTTATTATTATTATTTTATTTTATTTGCGCTCAGAGAGAAGTGAGGTGCTTCTAGTCTGATGCAGGCTCGGTGTCGGTCCACAGTGACGTACAAATATGCTCCCCGTGCAACACGTGAGCACACATCGTATTAACCATGCTGAGGCAACCAACAGTCAGCTGTCTGAGTGTTCATTAAAAATGATGATTAATTTAGGAATAATGTGATCATTAGAGCGAGTGATGGACCGCTGCTGAACCTGGCCTTAAAACCAGGTTTATGTCCACATGTTGCGCTGATATGATGGATTAAATTAAGCTGAAGGATACTTTTCTACACTTTGAGTGAAAAATAAGAAAAGTTTTTAGCAAAAAGACCAAATAAGAAAATAATAAGACTAAAATTACAAAGAGACACGCAGGACAGAGAGAAGTGAAACAATCCAATCAGTCAGTAAAACTAAAAAGAAACAAAGCACGACTTGATGTACTGATAGAACGAGAAAGAATGCATAAATGAACAACTAAAGATTATAAGAAGAACTAATGAATAAAAACGAACTAAGGCCTGATTCGGAGCTCTGCGGTGAGCCTTTGTAGGGCTGTGACGCTCCCTACAGGAATTACTGACCTGTTTCAGTCCTTATATTGATGCTATGATTATTGTTCCTTGTGTGGGAATCATGATTGTTATTCTCTTACTGATAAATGTAAAAACTGCGGTGAAAAGGTCGAAAATGCGCGGGAGGAGTCGACGGTGCTGAACACACGTGCAGTCACATTTCCAGGGAGGTGCACGTCAGGTTACGGCGTAGGGTTTCAGAGGGGCTTGCAGTTACAGCGCAGATTTTCTGCTGAAGCATAAAGGCCCACTAACACCTGCGCACACACAGGTGCTTTTGCCCATAGCTGTGCTGTCAGAGGCCGGCGCAGCTTCCTGAAGCATCATCGCGAATAACTCACGAGACTCCCAGATTTTCCTCCGTCTCCACAAACATTTAGGATTAAAAGGCCACAGCAGACTTTGCACTCAGAGATGGGCTGCCTCTGTAGTTTAAGAACTTTGATTACATGCAGTTTGAAAGCACAAAGCCTCGCTGTTCTGCACGTCCTTTACTGTTGGTATGATGGCCTCAATTTCAGCTCCATATTTTATATTTCTTTTGGGTATTATATCAGGGATATTTATATATTAGAGCTATTTACTTTAACTTTAGTACTTTAACTTGTTTGCTTTATTGTCATGGCGCGACCGTGACCACACAACTTCCTCTGGGATTAATGAAGTATTCTGTTTCTGATGTTCAGTGTTTAACCCCTCTACTGTCATGACAGGTGCACTTAGGGACACTGACATGGAAGAAAGTGTAGAATCTAATTAAACTAATTACACTTAGAAAATCACAAAAATACGAATAAGAATGAAGAACAGAAACTAATTTTTCGTGTTACCCATCGGTCCTCGTTGCTGATTAATTCATCGACTCGCTGGGACAAAGCCGACACGGTGAAAGGCTTTCAGAGTTCTTCCCGTGTCTTCTTGGATAACAAAGCTCATTGTGGCGCTGCGGTCAGATGAAGTGGGTCAGCTCAGCAGCGTATTTATAGCTCGGATCGCGCTGCTGTCCGTGCCGTGTCTGGACCCAGCAGGAAATGATGCAATGAAATACAAAGTACACTACAAGTGGCCACTAAGGCAGCTCCGCTGTCAGGCCACGGGTCACTTCAGAGTCACTGTCAGTTCACTTTCCATCCAACTGAAGCAGCCAAGCATTTCACTCCAAAACCAGAGGCGTGCCTTTCCACAGGGTTTATACGGGCTGCGGCACAAGAACTAAAAGCCACATCAATAACTAATAATCAGCTCAGAGTCACGACAGCTGAGAAAGCTGCAGAAGCTTGCATTTGGTGCTCAGATCAGAAATATCCAAACTTCAGGAGATATGTTGTGTTTTATGAAGTAAGGACGTTTGGAAGGCTTCGACAGTGAGAAATAGATTTTTGGAATCAATTAGGATGCGTTTGTGATTTTTTTTTTTTTACGTGACTTTATGAAGTTAAGACGTGGAGTTTCAGATAGTCCTATCCTAAATACAGACTTTTCTTTCCAGGTGAGAAGCTCTTTCACCTTACCGATATAAATCACCCCGAGGCAGCTGTTGTTGTGATTTGATGCCATATAAATTAAATTGAATTGAAGTGAGATTTTATGGACTGACTGACTTTGATGGTCTGCGCCTCCTCTGTCTGAAACAAACTCTTTTAGCCTCCTTCTCCCTCCCTTTAAATCCAGCTTTCCTGTGATTGGCCTCCTCTTGCAAACAAAGGTTTGAACAGCGGTGCGTTCACAGAACTTTGTGCCTGATCGTCATACGAAGCGACCGCCCTGTGGGTCCCATCATACAGACCCCAGAGTGTTCACTGCAGCCTGCAGCTTTCTGTACCAGCGCCTTGAGGCAACCTTTTTTTTTATTTGGTGCTATATAAATAAAATTGAATTGAACTTGTGCATGCGCCGACCTCATCATTAGAAATTTCCTCACCACCATTGTGAGAGCACAAATCTGACAGAAAATAACAGAAAGCATAACAGGCCCCTTGTTGTTTAGATCTCAGCTTTGCGTGAGCTTGACGGTCCCCTGCAGTAAAACACTGAGTGTATTTTCAGGCCTCACAGTGGGAAGTTTAATGACTTGGACTTCTGGCCACAGTAACGAACACAGCTCGTCTTCATTTCATTAAATCCAGGGGCGTTTATGTCCCAAGCTGCACTGACATTTACTGTATCTGTCAAGTCCAGTATTTTCAGCCGGGTCACCGCGGTGATCCTCGTGGCGGCCGGAGAGCCGGTTAGTGCCCGTTTGTCTTTCTTTGATGTGCCGTAGATGTTCTCTTTGGTTTTTAGCGCAGTCCATCATCGTCTGTGTGCTCAGCGTTATTGACTGTTTGCTCTGGACTCGTCGTACGTCTGTGGGCTCAAGGCTGTGCTGGGGATTTGACATTATGCAGAGAGCGTCTAACGAGCATGATGAGCTTAATACGGTAAAGAACCGAACTGCAAAATCAATGCGGTATTAAGGAGAGCTGGTTAAGTGAATTAGAGCATTTATTTGAGTAACAACCTCACGAAAAGAAAAAAGCGTCTTTCTAGTAGCCGTTAAATTCACAGACTGTAAAGTTTTAATTAGTCAGCGTTTAATTAAAATAGATAAAAACGAAATGAATCAAATGAGGATGAGATTTAACTTTATTTGAATCTGTGGTGTGGACGGGAGAAGCTTTTCGCCAGCAGGGATAACCTCCAGAGTATCAACAGTGATTTTTAAGATATTTCATCTATTCATTTATTAGTGTTATCTTCCTCTTTGTTAAAATGAACGACGACAACAAAGAATTGTAGTCGTAGATTAGAATCACAAAAGAACGCGTTTTCTTACCGAATTTAAAATAAAAGGTATTTTAAACTCGAGTAAAAGATGTGCTCTCAGCCTTACATGTGAGCGCGTGCGCTGTGGCTCTCCATACACTTCAGCCATGCTGTGTTTCTTCTGTCAGGCTTCTCTGTACCGCGTGACGGCCTGTGTTCTTGATGTGGCCGTCTTACTTCACAGCGTAACGACCCGTGATAGCTGCTTTTCATCAGTGTTTGAGAAAGATCGCGTTTGGGTGAAAGTGCACCGACTTGGGATTTTTGGCTCCGTAATTTTTGATTCTTTTATGGCGATGTGGTCACTGAAATGAGGTCTGTCAGTTAAAGTCTAAGGAGCTTGGAAAGAAAAGCGTCTGGACTTCTTTAAGTTTCTTGAAGACGTTTCATCCGAGAAGCTTCTTCAGCTCTAAGAGCAAATGGTGGAGAGTCCCAGATTTAAAGCATTTTGGACAGAGAAGACAGATGGTTTGAACGAGGAGTGAAAGAAGCATCTATGTCCACTGTGAACGACCATCTTTGAACAGAGGGCGGGGCTTACGACACCAACTGTCTGCCATCTATAATCCAGTCTGAGATCCCTTCCCAGACGCCTTAACGCCCACTCACATCCTGGGCCGTTTGACCTCAGTAAGTCACTTGATAGGGTGGGGCTAGGTTTCACAATGGGTTCACCGAAACCTTGGCTGATTGAGACCCACACCTGTTTTCACACCTGGGCTCGTGTGATTAGGTAGAGGATCAATAGGGGGT
>VVHJ01038231.1:0-12790 GCA_015107715.1 Tylochromis polylepis
GAGGAGATCCCTCTGGACACCATCCACCACCTCATCAGGAGCATGCCCAGGCGTTGTAGGGAGGTCATACAGGCACGTGGAGGCCACACACACTACTGAGCCTCATTTTGACTTGTTTTAAGGACATTACATCAAAGTTGGATCAGCCTGTAGTGTGTTTTTCCACTTTAATTTTGAGTGTGACTCCAAATACCTCCATGGGTTGCTACATTTGATTTCCATTGATAATTTTTGTGTGATTTTGTTGTCAGCACATTCAACTATGTAAAGAACAAAGTATTTAATAAGAATATTTAATTCATTCAGATCTGGGATGTCTTATTTTTGTGTTCCCTTTATTTTTTTTGAGCAGTATATATGGGGGAAAGCAACTATAGAAAAACTGTGTCCATAGGATGAGGAAGTTCCATATTTGACAATGGAAACCTCCAGACCTATGTAATATTACAGCAGCAATTGTTATCTTACTAGTCAAATTTAAAGCAGCAGTTAGGTTCTGTTAATGTGAATATTCGCATGAGAAACTGTTCAAGAAAAGTCTTAAAGATAAAGCTTCTCTTTCCTTAGCCCAAACACTGTCTCAGCGCCCCCCCACAAACCAGAAAAACAGCTCATCCTGCATCGAAGTGGTTGCCTTCCCATAATTTGTGAGTTAGGTTGAACATGTTTACTTTTAAGACAAAATCTCTACTAATTAGGTCTTCTTCAGGTTCTCCAGGTTAAACATCTTGATTAGAGCTGAACTGGCTCCGTACTCTATGAAAGGTCAGCTAAATTCCAAATAACTTCAGCTTTGAGTGAAAGGTGTAAAAATGAATGAAACTTTTTGGAGTTAGATGTAAACCCTGTTTAAGCTGTAGCAACATGATTATGACGATGTGATTATATGTTGAAATCCAAACCTCTGGGCTCACTTCCTTTAATGAACAAGGTAATAAATGTAGGTCAAGTTTTCAAGCAGCTCAATCCAACTCCAATGTTTTCTTTCTCTACGGCTCTTTGTCCAGAAAAAAAATGTTTAAATTGGAAAAGGTATCTGTATAAATGTTTATACTTTGCCTGAGGTTTTCAAAGTTTCATTATATATGTCTTGTGTACGTATTATACAGTTCACATATAAGCTGACGCGTGTGGATGTCTGTTTGACAAGTAATTAAGATGGACCAGATGCAGAATATGCTCACACATATACAAACAGAGACTTGCACGAAGTGAGGCCAGCAGGCAGGAATGTGAGCTCCATGCTGAAGAAGTGGTGTGTATAAATTTGCTTAAGTGTTTGGATTAGGTCTGTGGCTGTGTGTGCAATCGATGTGCCAACAGCAATAAATCAGCTTGGGGCAGACCTGAATGCCTCAACAGCTTCATCTGACGTGGCAGGTGGGCTTCAGGATAGCCCTGACACAAACACACACCCACGTTTAGAGGTGAAGGCCTTTATCAGATGAGATGCTGATCATCTTAAAAAGAATTAATGATGCGATATATCAAGTGATATATCAAGTGTCATATTTTCCTGATTAGAGGTGGCTTTACATAATGAAGAACAAGAACACCAGATAGTATTCTGCGTCACTTTAGAAACTTGGGCTTTAATATGGAGTTGCAAGTGCCCATTGCCAGCATACTGCAGTGATGCACAGTGACGATAAACACTATACAGTCCTGTGAAAAAGTTTGTTGGTCTTAAGCTTTTAATTTCCCCAGGTGTGGATGTCCCAGCAAGTTTACCCCAAGGTCAGACTGTGCAATGCTCAGAGAAATTACAAAAAAGCCCAAGAGCTGCATCTTAGACTCTACCGATCTCAGTTTAGCACATTAAATGTTAAAACTAATTTAATGTGCAATGCTTCAAGACAATACAATTGTCTTGAAGCATTGGCTGGAGAAAGCGTCTTATCTCTAATCTCTAAAAAGAACACAGTAACATAGCTTGGGTTTGCAAAGTTACATGTGAACAAACCACCAGTTCTGGAACAATGTCCTTTGAAAGGATGCTACTAAAGTGGAGATGTTTGGCCTTAACCCTGTTTGGTGAAAACCAAATGCAGCATATCAGCCCAACCACTTTATTACCTACAGTGGTGGAGGGGTAATGATTTGGGCTTGTTTTACATCCACAGGATCAGGGTATTGTGCAGTCATTGAGCTGATCATGAACTCTTCTGTACTCCAAAGTATTCTAGAGAAAAATATTGTGCTCAAATTCAGCCGAATTGGGTCCGCAGGACAGTGATTCTAAGCACATCAGCAAATCTACAACAGAATGGCTAAAAAAGAAAAGAATTAAGGTTCTGCAATGGCTCAGTCAAAGACCAGACCTCAACCTAAGAGAGCTGTGCATAAATGAATACCTGCAAACTTCAATGAAATGAAGCAACATTGTTGAGAAGAAAGAGCCAAAATTCCTCCACATTGATACTGGAGACTGATAAAGTAATAAAAAAAGTTATTGCAGCTAAAAGTGTTTCTACGAACTATTAAATCTGGTGATGTACCTAGCTACTTTACAGGACTCCAGAGTCTTCTGAAAAGTTTTTTTGACAAGTTATTGAAAGATTTTACCACAGGATAATAATAATAATAATAATAATAATAATAATAAATTTGAATCCTATAGTGCTTTTCAAGAAACCCAAGGAGACTTCAGAAAGCAGTATGAGATAAATTGACACATTTAAACATACATGTGCAGCCTATATCTATAAAATAAGTGCAAAATCAAAATTGTAAAATTTAAATTTGTGAAAAATAAACATGCACAAAATATAATAGCCATAAAAAGAGAGATAGAGACATGAATTGGGAGACAACAAAGGAAGTAAAATTGGTTTCCCATCAGTTTACTCACTCCCATTTTTTAGGCTTTTTTATTTTTCTTTCATCATTTGTGAATCCACATTCACATTTCTAGCAAATTTGCCTCTTAATAACTGCCATTTTCTTCTTTTCATCTAATTCCAACATAAAAGAAAAGACTTTAAAATCACTACCTTGTGTTTTTCAGTTATTGTGTTCCTCTTTCCTCTCATCTCTTTGTCCCAGTTTAGTCAAACAGCGCCTGTAATCATCAGCACTCAGCTCCGCTGGCTATTGAAGCAATACGGCCACAGAGTTCATGTGTGCTATATGGTTTTCACTTATTAATAGAATGTGTAAAGTACATCAGAGACGGTGAGACAAAAATGTTCAAAAATAACCGCGTGTTCTTATCTTGTCATTTAGTATACCAAGCAAGTCTTCTCCTTTCCCTTAAAGTGTTTGTGTATACCCAAGCAGACTTTTATGTTAAAATGCACGTGCGGTGCCTGACTGTATGTGGGAAGGTCCATTTTATGTCATTTAAGTTTACGTGTGTGAGGATATGCGGCACGATGAAGTCAGTGAGGTATGTGATAGGGTTTAGAAATGCTTTTGACCGCATACTGTATGTGTGTGTTATATGTTCACATTTTTTGGGCCCTAACTGGTGTCCAAGATGCTAACAGTGAGTTTATTGTCCTGATGGGACAGGCAACAGCATCGTCATCGGGGCCACTGTAATCATGGCTGGGCAGGAGATGAAAGACACTATTGACAAGAAGTGTCTGAGAGAAGAGAGAGAGAGGGAGAGGAATGTAATGAAAGGGAGAAATAAGGAACAGCAGCAGAAACAGGAGACGAGAATAGTTTGCTGTCCAAACTCCATTATGAAACAAGCCTTCGCTTTGTGCTCTGCATGAACTAATGAAAAGAAAATTGAACAGTACTGTATGTGGTTAGCCTTTGAACCGCTATTTTGTTTTTGTGCTGGTTATAGTCTGTTTGACAGACATTGCATATCCTGGAAGGTGACATCTGCAAATGTAGCCTCTGTGAAGCCTCCTCATTGGTTTAACGCTCCAAGCTTGGGATTTAAACTGGCCTCATCTTGGGTTTTCTCTGACCACGTTTGGAGGGGTTGTGCTGAGTTACCTGCTAATACTAGCATTAGCTAGCTAGTGTGGTTAGCAAAGTACGCATGTGATTTACTGTGATATTAATAACACACAGCTAGCAAAAAATAGTAATAAAAACAATGGATAATAGGTACTGATTTTTGGACATAAATAACTTGAGCTTTTGTAACTTGAGCTATTATATAATTAACTAGGCATCCTCTTTCTCTTGAAAATACTTTCCTTAACGACAAAACATATTTTGGGGTCAACTTTAAAGAAAGGGAAATGTAAAAGTAATTCAGATATTTGAATGCAAACTATAATTTAATCCCCACATACCAGTATCATTTCCTAACTGTGGCCAATGCAAACAAAGGAAGTAGAATTTGAATTATAGTTTTAAAGATTCAAGGTTTATGAAAGTTTGACCTTATTTGACCTTGAAGAAGAGGTCAGAAGTCCAAAGTAATGTGATATTTCGAATCGCCATAGATCATTCCCGTATGCCTATATGTTATCAATACAAACAATGGCAGAATAGAAACAGTTTTAAATTGCTCTATAGAGCTTTAATATCACTTTGACCTTCGGATCAATCTTGACATAGACGTCAGAGGTCAAATGTGATGTTATTTTAAATCTTTATACAGTACTTTCTATGTGTTGAAAATACACATGACACTTTTTGGCTATTTGTCAAATTTCAGTTTCTTAAGTTTGCCTTGAAGACCTCTCTTGAATGTAAGGCAAATTTTAATGGATTTAAACTGATCAGTTACATTAAAATTCAATCCTGTACAATTTGAATGAATAGGGAAATTATCTATAGAGATCAAATAGATTTTTCTAACAGGCTGAAAACATGTTGGGGTTTGTTTTGGGTTTTTTGGGGGGAGGTAGAACATTTTAACTTTTCCTTTTGGAACTTACCTCAGTTGGCCAGTTGAAGAACTTTGCAATTTTTTTTTTTTTTTTTAAACTTCTGCTTTGGTTTCATTTTTCAGTCATGGAGTTTGCTTGCACTTTGTGTGGGCGTGAATTTTCACTTCTATCGCTTCTGTGCTTTTTGCAGGGTTTTGATATGTCACTTATATTTTGTATGAGCACAATGTTGCTGGGGCAACATGGATTTTTTTATTTATTTTTTTTTTACAGTATCCCGTTTGACCACTATGACAAAGCTGGCAGTAAGCTGACTCTGCAGTGCTGTCAAGCACTACAAGCTTCTTGAACCACACCAATCATTTCCAGTGAAGTTACACAGAGAAGAGGAAGAAAGCTCTAAAATGGTGGCTTCTGAGTTTGTTAACTTGTAGATGTGGATATTTTTTGCCCAAATAAAAGGGTTTTTATTCACATAGCAAGAAGAGGTTGCCTATAGCCAAATGAATTAACCCTTATATGCCAAATTCTTTTTGGTTAGAATGCATAATAGAAAAATGATTCACCTTCAAATCAAGGTGAAATTGATTTGGTTGATTTCGTATAGCTTGCAGGAGCACCCTATCCATGATGTGCTGTGTCTCTGGCCCTATCCAGTGTCACCTTGGTAGGCTCCAGTGCAAAGTGCATTTTGGGATAATCTCAAGCTTCCCTTGACCCTAAACCATATAAGTTAATATAAAATGAAAGTAATGGAAAATAAACGAACGGTCCATCACCTTTTCTCTTTCCTTACTCTTTTCCCTAGTTTTCATTTATAGCAATCTTTCCAGACATCTCCACTTCCACTGGTATGAAGCCAAATAGCTTTCACTTCTCTCCTCTCACTGTCTCTTCTGCTTTATCTGCTTTGACCAGTGCCCCCCCCCCCTTCTTTTTCAGAAGGCAGGCTGCCTGTATTTCTCCGCTCTGTTTCCCTGTAGTAAATATACTTTAGGACTCTCATGCAGCCCTGCTTGTAATTTATGGGTGTTTACCTGCTATCACACATCAGTGGCTGGCCCTGTGTATGTGTGTTTTATTTTTGTTTTGTCTTTTTTTATATGTATAGCAAGCTTCCTTTTCCGTATGTCTGTTTTTATGCACATGCTGCTTATGAGCACACCTACAGGTTTTGAGGGGTTTATGTATTTATGTGTGTGAAAGTGCACTCTGTCTACTGAATCCTTTAATACCTCCAGACAATCAATAAGCAGAAGAGCAATGCTCGGTCCCTGTCTTCTTTTAAAAGATGCACTCCACCGAGTGGTGCGAGCCAAGAGTCGAGAAGTCAATAAAACAAAGCCAATAGTGCCCTCATTTTTATTTTTTATTTTTTGCTTTCTGCTTTCAGCATCTGGTCCTCAGAGTCTGAGTCAGAGTAATATTTAGTGGCTTGTCATTTTGATTTATTCAAATGAATCATTGTTGGCAGTTCTCTGGAAGTGTACAACTATGTATTGACAGTTTTCGTTGTTTTTCCTTTTTTTTTCAGGGCTGGTGGCAGACAAGGTTGAGGATCAGGGGATGAAGTTATAGAAACAACAGCAGGGACAGGAGGAATAAAGGAAGGGGAAGCCAGTCGCTCGGAAACTCCTCTTTTTGCATCTTTTGCACCCCGCACTCCTCTAAGGCATTGACTGACTCTGTAAAGGATTACACATTCACACACACACACCCCTCCCCTCTTCACCACCATGTCTTCCCACCTTAACCCTCCCCTTCTCATCCTCCCCATCCTCTTCCTTGTACTTCCTCTCTCCATGGCTTCTACCTCTACTACTCCTTCCACCTCCCCCTTTCTCTCCTTCTCCCCTCCTGAAGGAGGCCTCACACATTTGGTGGTCAACAACAAAACCAGCGAGGTCTACCTGGGTGCCGTCAACTGGATCTATAAGCTCTCCAGCAACCTCACCAAGCTACGAAGCCACGTCACTGGCCCCGTCACAGACAACCCTCGCTGTTACCCTCCACCTGGTGTACAGTCCTGCCCCCACGAGCTGGTGCAGACGTCTAATGTCAATAAACTCCTTCTACTCGATGCTGCCCACAACCGCTTGATTGCATGTGGAAGTACTTCCCAGGGAATATGCCAGTTCCTGCGTCTGGATGATTTGTTCAAGCTGGGCGAACCCCACCACCGCAAAGAGCATTATCTATCCAGCGTGGCCGAGGCGGGCACCATGTCGGGCGTCGTGATTTCCCCGGATATTTTTGGAGGTGGAGGGAAGCTCTTTGTCGGCACTCCTATTGACGGCAAGTCCGAGTACTTTCCCACACTGTCTAGCCGCAAGCTGATGTCCAACGAGGAAAACGCTGACATGTTCAGCTTCGTGTACCAGGATGAGTTTGTCTCTTCTCAGCTCAAGATTCCCTCAGACACGCTCTCAAAGTTCCCCGCGTTCGACATTTACTACATCTACGGCTTCAACAGTGAGCAGTTTGTGTACTACCTCACCTTACAGCTCGACACCCAGCTCACTTCCCCAGATGCGGCCAGCGAGCAGTTCTTCACCTCTAAGATTGTCCGCCTGTGTGTTGACGATCCCAAATTCTACTCCTACGTTGAGTTCCCCATCGGCTGCACCAAGGATGGAGTGGAGTACCGCCTGGTTCAGGATGCTTATTTAGCCCGGCCAGGGAGCCGGTTGGCGCGTTCGCTTGGCATTCAGGAACATGAGGAGGTTCTATTTACTGTGTTCGCGCAGGGTCAGAAGAACAGAGCCAAGCCGCCGAAGGAGTCAGCTTTGTGTCTGTTCACAATGAGGCAGATAAAGGAGAAGATTAAAGAGAGGATTCAGTCGTGCTACAGAGGAGAGGGGAAACTCTCCCTGCCCTGGCTGCTCAACAAGGAGCTGGCCTGCATCAATTCAGTGAGTGTTTGAGACAGTAACTCCCAGAAGTGTTTTCTTTCTTTGTGATCATAATTTGGATTTTTGTGATCATCCACGCCTGTGTGGATTGTTTCCTCTTACGATTGTGCGATCTTGAATTTTTCAGTTCTGTTTTCAAATGCATTTTCTTAACCCAGGAAAAGGAAACAATATGTCAGTTTTATTGTTTTTGTGAAGCTTGGTTACAGCTTTTTTTTTTGGTTGATAGCCTTTCATTACCTCGCACCTTTCCCAAAGCACTTAAGTGATCACAGGTTCAGGTTGTGCTAATACCAACCATGTGTGAGAAGGTTCTGTCCAGTCATTAAGCAGTCAGTGAAGTGTTTTTAATAGATTAAGTTGATATTTTTTTATCATTAACACATGATCACTGTGAGATGTCTAGTTGGAAGAAGAACCAACAACCCGAAAACACACATCTAATGGGTGTGAGGGTGGTAGGCAGTGGGGTAAACCACTGTAAGCCATGTGAGTAAATAGAGTCTCTAACTTAACAACTCATTATGCATCTATAATTATTATAATTGCTTTTTGATTCTTGTTATCGTAGTATTTAAAGTACGCAGTTATGTTTTCAGTATCATGTCAAAGGGGCCAGGTTTCTGCTTTTCCAGAAAAAGGGAGATCTATACTCCCCTCCTCCTCTTGTAATTTAGGTGAGGGTGTAGATATCTGGTTCTTAGTGAACCATTAAAATCCAAACTGAGCTCTAAAGTCAGTCTCCACCCTGACAGGGTTACCAATAGCTGTGTTGCATCCATTTCACTTCCCCCATTTGTCATGTAAGCAGGGAAAAAAAAAAAAAAGAATGTCAGCATATCCTTAAACATGTCATAGTGATGTTTTCCATTTTGGTTTGGGCCAAGGCAATCAAAGTGTAGGCGCAATTAAACATTTTGTGCCACATGGAATAAATGTTATTATAAGAACAGCATTTTAACATAGTGGGAGAATGTGTGTGACAAATTTAGTGTGTTTACATGATCTAGTCTACCTGCAGTACAGTAGCCAAACTTCCATAAAGCGTCTAATGATCCATGTGAAGGTACCAGATGTGGAACTAAAAGACTTAAATTAGAATAAATTGACTTCTGGTTGTCAAGTACTGCGAGAAGCACCAACACGGGCATGAGCTAGAGGGATGAAAACTTTCATGCATCCCAAATTAGTTTTTAATTTTGTTAGAATGTCCCCATATTTCTTTAGTCTGAGCACACAACAGCTGTCTTGCTGAGATTTTGTGTTGGGTTTTTTTTGGAATAATTTCATCTACAGGTAGTGGATGGCTTGTCTTTGCTCATACTCATAGATGAGGTGGCCTAAGGGTGTCTTAGAGACACGTGTGTGTGTGTGTGTGTGTGTGTGTGTGTGTGTGTGTGTGTGCGCGTGCACATGTGTTTCACCTGCTCCTGTCACCCACATGTCACACACACTCACAGCCCTGTATCCTCATGAATAATTCACCTGGTCTCACCTTCTGTTATTCAGTCGGTGCTCCATAACACCCTGCCATAAATCTCTGAACTACTCTCCACCTCCCTGTCTCCATTTCCTCTTACCCTCTCTGCTATTCCATCTTCTCTTTCGCTCCTACATCTTTACTCTAGTCCCATCATTAGCATAAGAGCTTCTTTCATTTTGCTAACCCCACTCTCCCTCTGCTTCTTCTTTTATCTTCTTCTTTCTTATTCTACTCCGCAACTCTTCTTCTTGACCTTTTTTCTTTGTCTTTAATTTTTGACCTGTAACCCCCCTCCCTTTTTTGCAATCTTGTTTCTTTTGGTTGCCTTTAGCTTCTCCTCTCTCATTCCCCTTTTTCTCAAGCCTTTGCTCTTTCACCATCTCTCTCTGCCCTCTCCTTGACTTTCCTCTGAGTGATGAGGTATAGAGTGACTTAGTGTGTAAAGCCAGAGTCTGGATGTGATCTGAAAATACAATGCGTATAGAACAGACGATGCAGTGATAAAGGGGAGTAGAGTGATGAAGAATGACAGAAAGTCGGAGTGGCGGGTTTTATGGAAGGTGGGGGCATGGACTGGTAGGAAGGAAGATTGTTAAGAGAGCGCAGGATTGAAGACAAAAATGGAGGTAGCAAAGACAGAAGGGAAGGTGTGAAGAAAAGTGAGACAGAAGCCTGGCCGTAGAGGACAGGAATGAATTAAAAGCAATGTTAGTGAGCGATGATGGCCCAGTGGTTAGCACTGTTGCCTCACAGCAAGAAGGTCCTGAGTTCAATTCCACCATCAGGCTGGGGTCTTTCTGTGTGGAGTTTGCATGTTCTCCCCGTGTTTGTGTGGGTACTCCAGCTTCCTCCTACAATCCAAAGGCATACAGTTAGTGGGGTTCGGTTAATTAGTAGCACTAAATTGCCCATAGGTATGAATGTGAGTGCGACTGGTTGTCTTCGTCTACCCTGCGACAGACTGGTGACCTGTCCAGGGTGTACCTTGCCTCTTGCCTTAGGACAGCTGGGATAGGCTCCAGCCCCCTTGCGACCCTGAAAAAGGAGAGATGGATGTTAGTGATATAGGAGAGAGGACATAGAAGGCTAGCTAGTAGACCTTTTTAGCTACACTAGCAGCTCTAGATGTGTGTGTGTCAGTTCAATTATGGCAATAACTGCTGGATGCATTGCCAATAAATTTGCAAACATTTGTGGTCATTCAAGGATATAGTCTTCTGTGATCCTCTGATCTTACTGTAAGCAGATAAAAAACCAAAATATAAATATATTCATTTAGCATTGGAAGAAAACCTTCATAAACCCCTTTGTTGACTTCTTATTCAGTCCCATATTCAGATTAAAACTAACCTGCAATGCAGACTGCATTCCCATCAGCCATAGCTGTAATTTTGGGGAAAAGTTAATTAGCAGGTATTAGCTAAACATGTTAAACTGCGACTGTTGACATATTGTACATTATAGGTGGCAATCATTAGCACTGTCAGCAGTCCCATAAGTATTTGCTGTGCTTTTTGAGAATGGCTAATTAGTAAGTTTTAGCTTACTAAACATGTTAAACTGTTATTGCTAATGTGGTCAATATTATATATGCGAATCATTACTTTTGTAGCATTGTTATAGTAAGCATGTAAGCCTGCTGTATTGAGCATTGAGTTGTTGACACTGGCAGCTGGTTAATGTGCCACTTTGCAAACACCCAGAGAAGAAAGGCTACTTAATTATGCTGCACAATGTTAAATTAATTTGTTGATTCTAATAATATTATTAGCAATTTTAGCATTGCGCTACCATATTCCACTGTTTATACTAGTACATGTCTGTTTGAGCTGTTGACCATTAAATGAAAATGAGGTCCACAAATGCTAAGAATTGTTCATTTCAGCCCATTGCTAGGTGGTTGCTTGGCTTCTTGGTGACGTTATAATATACCATGTTTAAGTCAACTTTTGTAGATATACATTAGATGTTATTGTCAATGAAATAAAGAAGGGTAGATTGTTTTTTATGGTGTTACAGGGATGCTACAAACAGGTCCTTTTGACCAATTAATATCTGACTATAATAAAAACATTATGAAATCATAATATCTGATATGGATAACACCCTTCAGGGGCTTAAGCTGAACCGGTGTACCAAGTTTGGTTGCTCAGCTCCTGATTATGTAGGAGTTGGCTCCTCAACTTGTGAATTGACCTACGGAGATTTTGTACACTAGACCTGCAGAAACTTGGGTTTGTACAGCCACTGAATTATTATTATTATTATTGATAATAAACCTATATTGTGTGGAATTTGAGGATTAGTGTTTGCTTTAATTTTATTGAATTGGGATCAAATTTTGTTTGTATTGTCATCTTTATGTTTTATTAAGTTTTTTAGTCTAGACCCTCACACTCATGTTGCGTAAAATGTACACGCTTGTGAAATGAAAGAATTTCCCTTTACTTGAACACAATACGGATTTTCAAATATCACTGTTATGTTGAGCATGTTATGTTTGCTCACTGAGTTTTCTTCTTTAAAGTGTCACAGCTTGCAAGACAAAAACAACATCTCTGTCATAAGCCTGCTATTGCTGTGCAAGCTGTGCACCTATACAGTAACCTCACAAGGCCATTGTGAGTTTACTGTATAGGTATGCAGGCGATTATGCTAATGAGCATACAGTTACATGATTGTCCTTTATGGCCATCTGTCGTTCTCCCCGCTATCGATCAAGGTTGTGTTGGTGGAGCTCGCTCGCTCGCTCGCTCTAGGATGGCGCTGTGAGAAATTCATCATCTTGTACAGGCATGTTCATAGTTTCCTGATGGGAGCGGTGACAGCTCGTTGCTTTTGCGTGAGTGTCATGTGGAAACTATCAGCACAGACTCATTTGAAGAGACAAGGTCAGGTCATTCAGTCAAAATTCAAACCGTAATTTCTACCTGAACTCTATCAAAGTTAATCACTTTGTGTGGCACTTTACTTTTCTAAATCTTTCTATTAAGCACTTTTTGGTTAAAACAAAACAAATAAACAGGTCACAGTTATATATGTACCCAAACCCAGAGTCTAAAATCTAAATCGCCTTTGGCAGCTTAGGTGGTGATATGATGTTTGTTATTCAGGGTCTGCAGAATGTAATTTATCCAGTTAATGGAAGTCCCAAATCTCTCAACTAACGCACAGAGTATAGTGTGTCACAGTCTGGCTGAAGCTGACTGTGTGGGAGTGAGAAGGTGGACCCAAGTGCAGACACGCAAAGAGACAAAACTTGCCATAACAAAAAACAAGCCATTTATCAAGGCTGGCAAAAATAACACAAACAAAGGGTAAGGGCAAAAACTAAACCTAAACTGGGTGAACTAACGCTAAACATAAAAAAACCATGGAACGTGAACGTGAACATAGAAACCTGACATGAAGACCTGGCATGAATTCAAAACCCTGGAAACATGGCATGACGTGGAAACAAGGCAGGATAACAGACAAACTGACAAGGACTGAATGAAAACACCCAGACTAAATTCACACAGAAGGTGATCAGAGGAAGTGGAAACACATGGGGAAACAGCTGATATGAATGAACATAATGACACCACAGGGGA
>VVHJ01038234.1:0-15008 GCA_015107715.1 Tylochromis polylepis
TCTCTCATTCACAGAGCTCAATAGAATGGATCAGCAAGAGTCACACAAACAGCCGGCCCGTTGACATCATCATGAAAGCCTTTCTTCTGTTTGACATTGTCACTGTGCGGGACAGTTACTTTGCATTACCACAGTTTCAGATGGCGGCTTCGCTTCCAGTTTCCCGGCGCCCCTCATGAAACAGCACTGCAACGAGGGACGAGCAATCAGGAGATTAAACGAGATGTAGCAGCACGCGTTCAATCTGGACTTCAAATTCAGAGTGCCATGTTTGAGAATAATGGTTCAAATTTGGAGCCAGGAAGCCAGATGCAATGGTCAGTAGTATAGCCTAAATATTCAAGCCAGAAGAAGCTGCGAGACTAGTCCTAACCTGTTTTGGTAAAAGATAAATAAATAAATAAAATAAAATTAGAATGCAAATATTTTGAAAGTTTGATTAGAAATTAATTAGAACTACTCTGTGCAGTTAATGGACCTACATGCATTAAAAAAGCAATAAAAGAACAATAAAACAATATTAATTGTTTTAATCATGTTAATGTTGGTTAGACAGCTCAGGTGGCATGTTCTTACTGGTGCAGCATTAACACATGTAAAACATACGAAGCGTGTTTACCTGTGCACACTATGCTATTTTACCCTACCCTATACACACTCACAGTGAAATCTCATAGCGTGGCAGACGGAGATAAACAGTTTTGCATGAACTTGCTGTTTTACCTGAGTTTTGCTTGAAGGAGCAGATAGTGCAGGATGATTTGCATAGCTCTCCAGGTTTACGTTCAGCCGCTCATAAAGCTCAGACTACAGCAAATTTCTACAATATTATGACCCGTGAAAGATTCCTCTGTCTAAACACACTCTGCCTTTGATGGATGGATCATGACTTAAACTGTTACAAATCCCATTCACGAGGACTCTCACGTTTCATGGAGTCTTTACAGGTAAATGCACATCACTGTGAAATGTATGAAAACAGTCCGTGGCAAACCGAGCAATGGTGAGTGTGTGATAAGAAGGGCCGAGTTTGGCACAAATGCAATGACACCTGAGGTGCTCTGTGTTCAACTTGATGGAGCAGCAACTGTTTACACTGGCTTCTACGCCTGCGTCTGTGTGGACTGAGAAACCAGGAGATCAAATACTTGTGCTAACACACACACACATTTGTCACCGGTTGGGTATTCATAAACAGAAAAAGCTCAGCACATACAGTCTGTGTTTGCTTAAAAAAAGAAGAGTAATTCTTCCAAATGAGCATGTAAAAGAAGGTACAGAGACAAAAGCAAAATGTGCACATAAATATGGACAAACATACAACAAACACACAATCACATGAATGTATGATACTGCAAAAATTGCCAGGACTAATTCAGCTGTCAAACTCTCAGTTTCTCTACCCTTATCTGACCCGCAAATCGCTGAGTGCATCCTCAGTCCTCCACAAAGAACTTCATTTTTCCTCCTCGGTGTTTTTTTCTAAGCTGCTGCGATCACGTCTGGGGAAGAGACCATGCACCACCCCCACCCTCACCCTTATCCCCTCAAAGAACAGCCTTGTTTGGAGCTGCCTGTCAGTCAGGAAAAAGTGCTCCTTGTTCCGTCTGTTCTGCTCATATCATCACCCAAAGATACTCCTTTTCCCCGGATCTCGTGCCCCCAAAATGGGTTTCCAAATCTGATTATTGGTGTGTTTCATCAGGTTGAGAGATTTTGCCCGATGGTGTATTGGCATTTGACTTGTGATTTATTCTCTCTCCCTCTCACCTGCAAATAAAGAACTGCAGCTGGCAGCGATTGCCCTATTGCATTTCAGCTCTCTTTGGTACTGTTCTCGTTCTCACCGAAACCTGTTTACTGAGTTTATTTCACACAAGCAAAGAACCTCACTTCTAATTTCTTGCTGGAAGACGCTGACAGAAATAAGAAAACATTTTTCACAGAGCAACTTTGTAGCTATAGACACACAAAAAAAATGCCATAATAATGTTGCAATACTTTGACCTAGATAGCTAGAAATTATTTTTTCTGTTACTAAAAGCCATCATTTGAAGGATCTCCTTCATTCTGACAATATAACCATCCTACCTATCCCATCTGAGTGCCACACCTCCACACCATTTCCATTAGCCGCCACGAAGGGTGGAGGAGTTTTTGAAGGTAAGAAGCAGAACCAAAGCGACAGCCAAATGGAAAATCCTGACCACACTTAAAGAGATGGAAAATGGAGTAAAAACACTCAGGTTGAAAGTTACTTCTTCCACCTCTATTCATGAGCTCTCATGATCTGTGCTTATGGCTTTGCTTTTTCATGTGGATAACTGAGGACAGTGACAGGATTGCTTCTCAATAAAATCCACTGTGGCTCGTCTCATTTGGGGGCAAAAGAGGAAAAGTGTGTGACTGTAAAATGTTATATTTTCCATGGAAAACTCCTGTTTTCTTCTTGTTTCCTACCAACTGGGACAACAAGTGGTTTGTTGTTACTGCTTAGTATTATAAACACAGATGACAAAATTTGCTGAACTCCTAACAAAAACAAGAATTTTTCTCTAAATTAAAAAAAAATGAAAAGAAATGGGAAATTTTGTACAGTGAAACACTGTAATCTAACTGTAATCACTGTAAATGCTGATGTCTTTCAAGAAAAATAAATAAATATTGACAAGATATTTTTTTCACACTATAATAAAATATTTGGGAAAATGAGATTGTATATGTTAAAATGAAAATCATACATTTAGAATATTGTTATCGTTATTTGTGTTTGACTTTAATAGTTGATGATGTGGGATATGTAATTCGCTTTCCGGTGTTTATGGCTGAGATTGCTATATTTAAGTTTAGCTTGCAATGGGCAGACATGCCCAAGACTCCCACGGCATTAAATCACCTCTTGCCAGCTTCAGTATTTCATAAAATGTGGAGTACAACAGCACCGTGCGGTCCAGTGAGTAGAGGAAGTGTTTATCACGTTTAGGAAAGAAAAGAAATTGAATTCAGCACACGCGGGTGAGGAAATGCTCTTAGAATTTAGAATAATAAACTATTTAGGAGATTAAGTTAGGAACACTGAAATAACATATAATCAAAATCACACAAATAACAGTATTATACTGTAAATTGTGTATGCTGTACAGAACCATAATTTTTTGGAGCATTGATTGTTATTGATTACAGTAAGCAGACTGTAAAATAATAAGTGCTAATACTTAACTGTAAAGTGACATTTTAAACAGTGTAGCCTTATTGAAGAGGAAAGTTTAAGCAAAGACGCCTTTTTTAAATACCATACTCAAGCAAAACAATATCTTCCACATGTTTATGTGATATCTGTTCTAGATGGCATTGAGTAAGACTGATATCCTGAGGAAGGGAAACCTCCTGTCTTCTGCCCATTGCAACTGGTCAGCCAACTGTGCCAGTTAAACAGCTTTTCTGTAGTACAGAAATATTATACTCACTGGATTTTTAAAAAATGTAATAAAGGCAAAAATTATATTTTTGGCAAAGCAAATGAGGACTGAATAAACATGTTTTAATCACTTCCCATTACTTCACACTTCCATATACACTCCCTCCACTATATATATCTATATCTATATCTATATATATCTATATCTATATCTATATATATATATATATATATATATATATATATATATATACATATATATATATGGATCTCCTAATTTGTTCCATTGTGTTTGAAGGACATGTGACATTGCGTGTATCAGTGTGGATTAACATTTGTTTATGTTTTGCCTGAGAGGGTTCAACATCCTGCCCATTACTTCACACTTCCATATACACTCCCTCCACTTTGCTTTCCCAACAAAGCAACAAGCTTTATGTGACACGCTTTCTGTCTACTTCCCTCATCTCTTATGGAAACACACCATGGCCCTCACCGCCCTCCATCAGCAGCCCCACTGATCAAAGACACTGACAATACAAATAAATTTAGAACAAGCACCTGCCACTGCTGCACTGAAAGTGTATGCATTAAGTCTGTTTGTATGTTTGCGAATGTGCAAGTGTATGCTGGTTATTTTATCAGTGCACGTGTGCGTAGTGTATGTCTGTGCTTATTCCTACCCATACTCACACACAGTACACAGCATTCACAAAAGCTTTGTATTTTCTCTGGGCCCCAAATTGCATCTTCTCTTTGTTGTAGCAGCCACAGCTCAGAGAAATCCTGGTAAATTACTATCAAATTAAAGTAATGTTCAAAACTTTGCTCATTACATATTTCTGAAATATTTTATCTGTGTGTGTAAATGTGCTACCTCAACCTGTGACACTTCTGGGGGCAAAAGTTCTATGATCTTGGCCTCCACTGCCATGTAAACGCTATTGCTTATTTCTAGAGTTGCCAGGGCAGGCAACCAAAAACTCACCAATATTTTCCCCCAGAATGGCCATTGTGCAATTACAAAGCATGTATTCAGTTGAATGTCCTTTCTCATCATGACCACATTTAAAGATAAATTGGCCGCGCTCCTCATGTCCATGGGTTTTATTTGGTTGAACCACTCCAGCGGATGGAGGGCCCCCCACCACCACCACCACCACCACCCATTTTACTGTGTTACTCTTTTGCAATGATGTCTCTGGAGAATGTCCAACCATTAGAAGCCAGCAAAAAACAGGTCTGAAAACACGAAATTGAGAACTAAGAGGCACGGTATTTTGGTGTGCAATTATATCTTGATCATTTGAGTCAAAATTATCTATAGTTTTGGCTTAAATTTGATTCTTTACATTTTAGTACTTAGTAGACAACCTGTCCTCCAGTGCTAATTGCTGATAGATATAAATTTGAAAAAAATATATGTTATAACTGTATATGATATCCTTTGTATATCCTGCCTTTTGCTTAATTATTGAATTCCCTGAAGCCAACTGTGACCCTGCAAATTGCACAATTGGGTGAAAATGAGTGCACACTGAATTAGTACACAATAGATTAAAATCTTGCCCTTGAGTTTGCAGGTTGGAATGGGAATTTGGAGGTGGAGAACTGGCCAAAATGAACATTCAGGTCAGTTCATTACAACCTGTCCCTGTGTTTTGGCAGAATTTCCTCCATCCAGCTGTTGACCTTGGGCAATAATAATAGGGAAAACTGATGAAAGAATAGCGTATCACTTTAGCTATACTCCACTGGTCCAGTGTTTGAACCTAACAGACAACATAAAATAGAGGCGCTTTTTCTTTTGTTGATTTTTTCCCCACTTTTTTTTTAAAAGGGGTGAAACAGTAAGACTACTGCTGCGACCACAAATGGAACTGTTAGAAAGGATAATTTGTGTACTGGGAGCGCTGTTTCATATTATGCACTATATTCACCCCCACAAAAAACAAAACAAAAAAACCCCAACCCTTTTTGAAGATTAAAGTACTGTATAAATTCATTTTTGCTTTTAAAGGGTAACTAGTGGAAAGTATTTCCATTACTGCTGCTACCATTAGTCTGCATGATTCTAACTTGCTTTGTCTTTCTCCTCCCACTAAGTCAGAGGGACATGAGCGTGAAGAAGAGCAGAGTAAAAGTGAGCATACAGGAGGCTAAAAGCATGTTTTTCTTTTTTTCCCTCCCACTCCTTGTCTTCCTACTTTAGGGCTTGGGGAGATAATGAGGGCCTTGGCTTTGTAAACATTATTTCTGGCATATTGTAGCAGCAATCAGCTATTATTTATGGCCTGAATTTTAATAATCTGGGAGCTAACACACTTCAGAAAGAAGGAAAACAACACCGTGAAGCTCAAGCACAGACAAACATTGCTTTCCTACCCTCAGCGAGGAGGCCACTCAACAGGAACATCAAACGCTGGCTCTCTTGTGCCTGGTTCATGTTAATTGTACAGCTATTGTTCCCACATAGATTCCTGGAAAACCAAAGAAAGAGAAAATGGGAAGAGCGAGATAGATGGAGGTTGAAACTGAATGAATATGCCCTAAAACAATATCAGACTAACAAAGACTATACCCACTAGGTAACACCAGCCGCAATGACAAAAAGGAGGCTATATGAGAACAGGTGCATTCTGCACATATACAGCTCATACAATTGAATGTCACGTGCAAGAAGAGGATCTCTAGCTATTTCAGTGTACTGCTGTCTGTTCCTTTAAAGTGGTAAAATTTTGTATTGTGACATAACTTAGTATTTTTTATTAAAAAAAGACCATTTTGTTAATGTAAGGCAATGGTTAGTGAACAACTGTGGTGTTAGATAAAGAATCAAAGAAACAAATACTAGCATTCACTGCTACAACATTTAGCTAACCTTTAGCATTTACCCTAGTTTTCTCCATTGCTCCCATCCAAGTGGCAGTTTCCGACTGCATTCTCTTTAATGGCCACCAGGAGGCGATACCTATGACCACTTCTGTTCCTACAGAAGTCTCTGGGAAAACAACCCTCTGTCCCCAGACATCTGTGAAAACTTTGGTGATGAGTTTATTGGCTCAATCACTCATTTTGTGTCATATTGAATAACAAATAAGTCCATTTTGTAACTCTTACTGTTAACTTATCAGTTCTGCAGCTGCTCTGTCATGTTATTGTCTCAGAAAGCACTTCTGTTGTGTTTTGTAAGATTTTTGTGTTATTTTTTGGCGGTGTTTTCTTAAGATGCAGTACATTTGACCTCACCATACAGACCTGCCATTCCTCATGATGTCAGAACATGGGTGACATCACGGTAGCTTCATCCATTTTTTACACTGTAAATGTAATGCCACTTATATAGCGTGTACTCAAGTAGAGTACTCAAAGCCTCATTCATAAAAGCTACTTTTTTTTTTACACCAAAGCACCTTGTTTAACACTTATTCACACACACGATTGCATCCAGATCAGCTTGGGATTTAGTATCTTGCCCAAGAATACTCAGACATGCAGACTGGAGTAGCCAGGGATCAAACCACTAACTTTCTGATTTAAGGATGTTCCACTCTTTATCCTGAGCAAGGCCAACTGAGATTGCAGCAGCTGGTATTCCCAGGTGGCCTCCCATTCCAGCACTAACCAGACCCAAGCCTGCTCAGGGTGGTACAGTGGCACTGACACATACAAGTAGAAGGACACACGCACACACACAATCACATAGTAAAATTGGAAAGCAGTGAACAGCAGCAATAAAGTAGATAGCCTTGTCACAACTATCAGATCACCAACATTCGGTCTGTGTTTATGTATTTTACCATAAAAGATCAGGCTAATAGTTTTGGTTGGATTTTGTCTGGCTCTTGTGTACACACCCTTTTCTGGTTGTAAATGAAACACAAAGTGTGACACCCAGAAGAAGCAGATATGGACACAGGATACATAATGCAGTGCTGTTCTGCTGGAGAATTACTTCAAGTGCTAAAGGAACTACCTAAGCAAAAAAAAACCCGCTGCTACTTGTCTGCCATGCAGGCTGTGAGTGCATAACCCAACAGGCAGCAGGACCAAGGTGACTGCAAGTTCAAAGGGCAAGGTTCAGAGAAGTAATCGACCCTGTCCTGCTTCACACACTCCCTAGCTGTCCATATTTACGAGGTGTAATTTTTATGTGAGCGCCAGGCAACAACAGGTTTAAGAGGGCCAGTATAACCTTCCTGGGGCCCGGGGTGACCTGCACCCCAGCTACAATAGTTTCCACAATTAGGAACAGGGCTTCACTGAGTCACTTAAGCGTCATGCTTCTATGGAAGCTCACACCCACTCACCCACACTTATTAGCTAGTTTGAAACTGTCACATCTTTCTCTTCTAACTTGGGAAAAACCCCAAGTAGTTGCACATGGCTTCGATCCAAAAGGTAAGAGCATGCAGTTATTCTGCACTACTTGTTTTCCTTTACTTCTTCTTCCCACCAATTTCTGTCTTTGTTTCCCTTCCTGCCCCTTTCGCTACTTCTATCTCTCGGGCGTGGTGAGCTGTGACAGTTGCTGCAATGCCCTGCGACACAGTGAATATGCAGCAGGGGCTCACTGGGTCTGGCCACGCAGACTTGTCACCACCATTCATCATCAAACCCCAAACTACCAATTAACTCCTGAGCCTACCCCCCCACCTGCCTGAAGGCACAATGACCTGCCCCCCTTACTCGGTCTGCTCCGTTCCACACAGCCCTAACCCCCACTGTGTCTCAACCCTGCTCTATAATCGCTAAACATGCCCCATGACTCCATGACATACAGATGCTCAGAGATATTCTTCCCCATCTGTGTGTTTCTGTCTGTTTGTCAGACCCCTGAACTTTACAGAAAGGATAAAGTCAATTTGTCTGCTCATTCCAGGCAGAGCCCAGCGGAACTATAACAACCCATCATTTCATGGGTAACGCAAAAAGACGTGCACCTAGGCTTGAGAAGAAGGCAGTGTCCGGCTCTATTGCATGAATTTGTCAAGGAAATTCACATCCAGGTGGATTTACCTATAGTTAAATAAACAAATTCAAAGTCTTTGAATCACCTTGCCTGCATAATTGATTTGTCAAAGTCTACCTTGTGGGTGGTGTCAAGGTGTAGAAAGAAAATGTCTGTACTACACATGACGTTTCTTAGAAATGATCATCTATCAGGCCTCACATGCCTGCATGCAAAGCACTTTTCTCTGAAGTAAGTAAAACTCAGTCACAAGCAGTCAGAACTTGTGAAACACAGATTGCAGTAGCGGTGTAGATACCTATGAAAAATATGTTATTGTTCACCTAAACACTGGTGAGAAGTAGTTTGTCTAAATTAAAATAGGGGCTATATATTCTAAGACCTCCATTATATATACCATTTGTTGATGATAAAACTGGAAGCAGGTCCGACCGTCGAAATTAGCAACCCCCCCTTTTTTTTCACTTCTCTCTAAATCATTTTGTACTCATGTAGTGTAAGGGTTTACCTGTCTCAGCTGACCACATCAAAGGCTAAATAACCTTGCCAAGCTCAAACAAATGGAGTGCTGGCTAGCCACACCTGTGTTTGTAACAGACAGACTTACTTAGTAACAGAGAGACCTGCCTAGTAATGGGCACTGCCCTTCATGCAGAACCTACATAGAGAAATATGTATTCAGCAGCTTCTGAATAGAGGAGACTGCTTTAAATGTCCACTAGCCAAGAGTTAGCTATGACTCGCTACACAGATACTGTGAAATCATCAGCCTTGACTGCAGAGACAAGACTATTTGACATAAAGTATCACAAGCAAACTGCTGATTCTGTAAGTCTGCAGGGCTCAGTCCCTTTCTTGTTCCTCTGGGGACATTTTGTATTAAGATGGACACGTCACATGGCGACAGATGACAAACTCCCGGCAGCTTGCACAGCTTTCATCCCCAGTAACACAGGAGGTCATCCCTGTAGCAATCAGCAATCAGTTTTACCCATGTGTGGCCTTTATCATAGGATGTCTAGATCTGGAGAAATGTCTGCTTGTTTCTTCCTTATTATATTCATTTTTGTTTAGCCCAAACACAGATAGCCTGACTGTTTTTGCTGTATTGCTGTGTATGGCTCATCTTTTTTATATAGTCGACTGTGTGCCTCTACTGTTTGACACCTTGGCTGCATAAAAAAACCCAACCAATTTTATATGCAATATCAGTACCATGTAGCTAGCTGGCTAATAAGAGAAGTTTTATTTTGGTTTTGATTTTATTGGAGTGAAAATAGACAGGAAAGTGGGGCGGGAGAAAGAGAGAAGACATGCAGAAAAAGGCCATCCTTAAACGCAGACCACTGCACTCTGGCCATGTAGCATATCATCGCCTGCTTGCCCAATGAGCAAAAATGACTTCATCTGTTTCATTAGACAGAATATCCAGCAAATTTTAAATATTTGCAAATTGCAGCTTATAATGCAACAATTTTAGTCAGAAGCTTCAATTGTGATTTACTACAAAACTTTCAATGATTTGAGGCAAAACTATTGAGTTGAAATTTACTCGTTATATGAATAATAGGGAATTTATACATATAGTACTAAGTCTATGTCACACAGTAGGTACACTGAAATTGCAGACCCCTGTGATGTCGTGTTGTGATTGTATTCCTACTATGCATTATTCTGAGGGTACTTTGTCATTGAAGTTTTTGAATGGATCAGGGACAGAATAATAATCATAGCATCAATATAAGGACTCGTATGTCAGCAAATGTAACTAATCTTGCTTTAAGTTTCTTCACTCTGGCATGTTGCCCTATTTATTTATGTTTTTTCTTTGAATCACAGGCAACAACTGCTAGGTTACTGGTTCACAATGAAATTAGATTTATTTAGTCTTGCGATATAAGGGTCTTTCCATTCTGCTACACTGTACAGCTTCCTGTGACACGACACACAGTAAATCACCAATCCAAAGTGCTGTCTCACTGGAGGTTATATGTAAGGCTGAACTCTTTCGATTGAAACATAACGTGCACTTGGCACAAACCTCACATGGTGAATGGATACCGCCAACAAAGGATTATGAAAATAAAACATTTTTCTGCATTTTACTTGGCAAAGGTGTACTTTGTAAAAACCAAGGTTGGGGTAATCTTTGCTCCTCAGGTCTGACAACTCCAAGTCTGTGGGGGTTAAAACAGAGGTGACAATGCATTTTATCAAATTCAGACACCTCTGCTGACAGCACAACAATAACATCCAAACCTTCCTCCTATTCATGGATCTGTGGTATCAGCTTGAACTTTCACTTTATGATCTCTTCTAATCTCCTCCTAGCTCTGCAATTCACCTGTCAGCTCTCCTGCAATCACTAAGAGGGTTAAAGGGCATCTGCTCATGCTTTTCATTCACAGTAATGTCCAAAACTGCCCAAGTCTTTTTGGTCCTGGTCGGGAGAGTGAGAAAAAACAACATACATCGGCTAAAAAGGGAAACAGGAAGTTAGATACAATGGAGAAGACCTTTGATCCATGATGAGTGGGAAGACTTCCCCTCTGGGTGCAAACTATTAATGTGAAAGTGACTCTGCCCATTGCACATTTGTTACAGAAAATAATGGGCCTAAAATTAACACACAATGGGCAGGCAGACGGAGCGACACTTGCACCCAGCCATGTGCAGGAAGGGAGCGGGAGGTAATTGTATAAAAAATGAGTGATTTGTTAGGACTAGGGCTGTATGGAGCGCCGGCCGGTCGACAGCTAAGGGCAAAGGAGAAGAGATAAGATAGAAAATGAGATAACAGACTTTGACGATCAAGCTTTGTTACCAGTAGGAGGGTATCTATTATGCTATTAGTTTTTTGAGTCCCTAAAAGCACTCAGCTGCTCTGCTTACATGTTTCTGTTCAGGTGAAGGTTCACCATTCATATCATTCAAAGATGTGTTTTATGCTTATGCATCTTTGCCATAATATTTTTCATGCTTTTACTCATCCAAAGGATTCTTTTATTAGTTTCTAAGCTGAGAAAAACTAATTGATCATTATAGTGAAATAAGAGAGCTGGGCTTACATGGAAAAGCACAAAATATGTATTCAGTTTTAGATTGCTGAAAAAGCCCCTTTTTTGGCTTTGATAACAGTTTTGGACACTCTTGGCATTCTTTAATTAGGCTCAATGAGGCTAAGTAGTTCTCCAGCAATTTCCAGCAGGAACATTCACATGTGCCGAGCGTTTGTTTGTTTCCTTGGCTCATCCTAAACCGTCTCAGCCATGAATTAGTGAAAGCCCAATCATCTTATTATACACTTGTAACATCTGTTCACCTTGCACTGCTGAGGGCATTTCAGCACATGGTGTGCTCTTCAACTATTCACCCAACTTAAAAATGGTTTCTTTCATTTACCAGGTTTCCTGTAAATTGTAGATGAGTGTGTCTTTTATTTCAAATATAGAAAGCAATGAGCTTCTCAGAGGCTGTTAACTGCTGACTTCTGAGGTCAAGGACCCTTTTCTCTGCAGAAGAGCCAATTGTGTATATGGTGGGAGTACAGATAAGACCAGAGGTTGGAAGTAACTGCACTTTTTCAGGTATCAGTATTTTACTTAAGTATTTATTTTCCTGAAAACTTTTTACTTTTATTCCATACGTTTTAAAACAAATATCTGTACTTTCTACTCATTACATTTTAAAAGTGGACCTGTTACTTTTGGTTCAATGGTATCATCTATAGGGTTTACACTCAGGATTTGAAGTGGACTGGAAGGACTGCATGGTCTGTATGCTGGGTTTGCGGTACTTCAGAATAGCTAGTGATATTGGAAAGGAGGAAGTTTTTTTTTTTTTTTTAAAGTGGCAGGTAATTTCAATTCACAGTAAAGCATTGTGTTGGACTGGTGCACAGTGGCTGTGGTGCTCATGGCCAGATTTAGGTTACATCAAGTGTAGCAGAGATGAATTTGCATTTAAGATGATGATCCTTAGATTCATTCACTGAATTCCAACTTTATACCAACTGTCTAGTGTAAAAACAGTGTAGTAGACAGTATGGTGTCATTGTAGGGGACGAACATCAACCATGATAGCTTGTGAAATTATGTACATCTTGTTCAGTTGTGTAAATCCACAAAGATCAGCAGGTCAGCTGATCACAGCCTGTACACTGAGAAAATCTATTGAAGCTCACATTAGAAATTATTGTGAGTTGCGAATCTTTTCCCCATGCTGAGCCACCACACAGATCTTAGGGTTCCCCCACATGCTGAATCCCACTTTAACCCTTGAGTGTTCTCAGTTTTTTGCTTAGGTGAGGAGGCAAAGTTACCCTCTACAATGTAGGCAACAGAAAATAGTTTATTTTTTAAAGTTCTCTTTCACTGCATATGTTCAACATAACAGATTCAAACTAAGCACAGTCATTAGAATTAGAGTTTAAATTTGAATAACATTTGCATTCTCATGTACTAATACTATTTTATTATTATATTAATATAGCAAAAGGCTACCTTTGTACAAAAATGGTTAGTAGAATTTTCCTTTAAGGAGCTGCTTTTTACTTTCTTATACTTACTTATGCACTTTTTCCCTTTTACTTGAGTAAAAAAGTTTCTTCAGTACTGTACTTTTCTGTACTTTTGCTACCTTTGCATATGAGTAAACTTCATATGAGTAAACTTAAAGAGTTCTTCAAATTTCCCAAACTGGCTGATCAGCTGTTGCTTCTCTTTACTTTGTTGTTGGACAGGACAACAAGATAACCCCAGCATAAAAAAAAAAAAAAATTAAAAATAAAAATAAACCTATTGATGGTTTTGCAGGAAGATCAGTAGGTCAGCAGTTACTGGAACTCTCAAGCCAGCACATTTGGCACCACCAACCATGCCACTTTCAGAGTCAGCTTTTTTCCCCATTCTGATGTTTCAGATTTCAGCAGGTCATCTTGACCATGTCTACATGCCTAAATGCACTAAATTGCTGCCATATATATATATATATATATATAGCTTATTTGTGCTATCAAGTATTTGAGCTGGTCTACCTAAAGTGGACATTAAGTTTATATGAAATATACACACGCTTTGTTTACTACACAATTCTTACTTAATGTTTCATGATTTCAATGTATTCAGCATTCAGTACACTGTGGAAATGAATGAAAAAAAAAACTTTCACTGCATGGATTTGTCAAAACTTGTAAGTGACAGAAACTGGCCCAACAGCAAACACGCAGCGATGACTTTCTGTAGGGTTTCTCCCGCCATGTTGTGAGAATTTCAGATATGAGGAGTAATATAATCCTGGGTCAGGAGGCTATAGAAAAAAAATGTATTGTTAAGTAAAATTAATTCATAAGCCGCTGTGTGTCTGATTATACTAACCTCTTCATCTTGCAGGTCTTGCAGGTCCTTTCTAGAACAGTCCAGGCCCCTATGGATCTCCCTTATATTCGGGTTAGTTTGTGTTCACCACTTGTGCTCAGCATTGAACAATAATAATCAAGCAGCAGCAGGGATTATGTCTCGGTGAAAGACGAGCAATGGAATCCCTCATTACCATGTCCTACTAACAAAAACAACAATTACAAAACTGTGATGTAAAGTGAACTTGATTTGTGAGTGTTTTACAAGGCCAAATGGGGGAAAAAAATTTGAGCGAAGGAGAAAGAAGGAGTTCTGTTGTGAGTTAACGTTTTTGGACAGCAACGAGTTTTTCCCAGGTGCTGAGGGATTACGGAGGCGCTGATGGGAAAGTGTCTTTGTTTGCCCTGGTGTTTATCTCGGTGTGTTATTTTATCATTTATTACTATAACCTTTAGAGGATGTGCGTGTGGAAACACATATAATTCACATGCATATCTTGCCTTACTTTAACACTGCTTGTTCCTCCTTTTTTTTTAACAGACTCGCCAGCAGCAGGGATCGTAAGATCTCATTTCCAGTGAGCAATGGTGGAATTTATATATATGGACGAACTGAATTACCACCAAAATATATGCTGCACAGTTTTGCTGTGGAAACAAAATAGGCACACTAACTTGGAAGAAAGAAAATGTCTGTTCACAGGCGACTACTCACTGGCAGCAATAAAAAAGAAGTGTTTTTTTTCCATCATTCTTTTCATCAGCTAGCCTTACTTATTGTTTGGTTCACCATTATGTATTAAAACCTAAGTGACTATCACTTGCTCTCCAAGAACAGTTTGTTAATGAACTGTTAAGACACAGAGAGAAGGAGAAGAAGAGAGAAGGTGGAAAATAGTGTCCCCAGCTGGTTTTGGCTGTCTAATAAACATGTAAACACTCTGCATTCTCTACCTCATTAGGTGATTGCAGAGGCCGCTTGCTCTCCATAAATCAGGGCCCAGGTTATCAAGGCCTCTGATCTTAACTGTAGTGGGCGCCCAGCTGTCTGCAGCCGCACTGACTAGGAACAGCAGGCTTGAAGGAATCCAATTCCCCGCGTCTCCCACCTTTCTCATTTTGCAAATAAAAGCAGAGATATGCTCGTAAGTGCATGCATACACATGCTAACTGGTCATCAAACATACAGTATGTTTATAGTTCTAATGAAATGCCTTCAGAAAACTGTCTTTTTCAAATGTCAGGTGAGCTTATTTTGGTGG
>VVHJ01038239.1:0-10115 GCA_015107715.1 Tylochromis polylepis
TTAACTGAAGGCTTTTTAGGGAGTTTTTAGGACATCCTGATAATAATGAATTACAGTAGTCCAGCCTGGAAGTAATAAATGCATGAACTAGTTTTTCAGCATCACTCTTGTGGGGTTTTGTGGGTTGTAGACTCCGTCTCATGCTACCACTAGAGTGAAATCACCGCCAGCATTCAAAAGTGACCAAAACATCAGCCAGAAAGCATAGGTACTGAGAAGTGGTCTGTGGTCACCACCTGCAGAACCACTTGCACAACATGTGAAACTGATTGTCAATCAGTGTTGCTTCCTAAGTGGACAGTTTGATTTCACAGAAGTGTGATTGACTTGGAGTTACAGTGTGTTGTTTAGGTCTTCCCTTTATTTTTTTGAGCAGTGTATTTCTTTTCTGCCCCTCACCCCCCTTGACCCTTGTTTGATAGACAGTCATGAAAATTGATGAAAAATAGGTGTTTGGAAGTCAAAAATTTGTAGCTGAAATACAGCAAAAGTGCTTGAGCTGAAATTTTCAGTGACAATTGTGTGGGCTTGATCTCTTGTCACTTAGAAAATGGTTAAATGGGAGCTATAAGATTTCTAAATGACATCAATGATATGCTTCTCTAAATTGCACCTATATTATGTCTGCATGTGCTTTCGGGTAGATTGAGAGCTCTTCTGTTTAAGAGTCACTTTTCAGGAGTAGCTCTGCTCTTGTGTCTGCATGATAAGGGCTTGGTGGCAATGACTGTTCCAATTCAGATTTCATAATTTGCAATGTCAGTCACACATTATCCATTCAGCTCTGAACGATCTGGATGGGAGAAGAGGCAGCACATCCAAAAGCCTCTTGTGGTAATTCTACAGATACAAAAATCAGGTACACTTGCAAAAATATCCCAAATAGGAGAAGCAGTTGAGAATGGATGGTCTAGTAAAAGGGTAAATGGAAACAATGCAATGATATGCTGTTGCTTTTACATCTTTCTTGCAAACAAAGACGCCCACCACTTTACCATTTAATAAAAGCACAACAGCACTGTTGTAGTGACAATCCGGGGTGACTGAAATAGGTACCTCTGGTTCAGAGAACACAGCCTTTATTTTATTGTGAGAAATGATCAGTTCGGTCAGTTTTACCCACATTACATACAGGCAGCAAAGAATTTTTATGGATCATTTTGGTTTGTCTATGCCTCTGTTTTGTACACACACACACACACAAGCACATATTGCCAAACATATTTGCTCATCTGCCTTCACATTCATATGAACTTTAATGACATCCCATTCTTAATCAATAGTTGAATTTAAGCTATAAACTATTTAAACTATAAATGCTTCAACTCTTCTGGGAAGGCTTTCCACAAGGTTTAGGAGTGTGTTTGTGGAAGTTTTTGACCATCCTTCCAGAAGCGTATTTGTGAGGTCAGAGAGGAGACTGTGAGCCAGGTCTTTTCGTCCAACAACAGTGTCTAATTCATCCCAAGGTGTTCTGTTGGGTTGAGGTCTGGACACTGTGCAGGCCAGTCAAGTTCTTCCACACCAAACTTTTGTGGACTGGTGCAGTCATGTTGGAACAGGAAGGGCCATCCCCAAAGTGTTCCCAAAAAGATGGGAACATTAAATTGTCTAAAATGTCTTGGCATACTGAAGCATTAAACTTAATGCTGCACCTGCCCTTAGTTCCAGTGAAAGGAACTCTCCTTTCACTGGAACTAAGGGCCTGAGCCCAACTCCTCAAGAACAACTCAATACCATAATCCCCTCTTTTACATGGCCTACCACCCCGTAGCTGAGGTGCTGCCATTCTCAGTCACTTCCACTTTGTTATGACACACACTGACTGTGAAATATTTAGTAGTGAGGAAATTTCAAAAATGGACTTGTTACACAGGTAGCACGCTGGAATTCACTGAGCACCTGCGAGCGACCCATTCTTTCACAAAAGTTTGTAGAAGCAGTCTGCATGTCTAGGTGCTTGGTTGGAATACCCAAATTTAATGATTTGGATAGGTGAGTAAATACTTATGGCAATATAGTGTATATCAAAGTATTCTGTTACCTTACAACTGTGAAATCTGTGTAAATATCTGCACTTTGAATGTATGTTTATGAAACATGTGTCCAGGGGCAGAAGTTGAATATAATGATTGTGTAATCCACATCCTCACTGCCATGGCACTGATAAAACACAAGCACACACAGATAACCACAACACTATCTGCTTAGACTCCAACTGACGCCTCTGGGCTTGATCACCTGCACTCAACAACATCCGATAATAATAACATGCAGTCAATATTCCTTCCCTTCCCCCAAGTGTGTGTTTGTGTGTGTGTGCTTTCTCTTATCCCTGTTATTTTTTCAGTCCCTCAGTTATTGGGAGGACAAACATACTGAGGGCAGAATTACCATGGAGCACGCACGCCTAGCCAAAGGCCCAACAGCAGTATTAGCCTGATAGGATCTGTGGTCTTCCATCACACAGCAACAGCTACACGCACACTGGCACTCGCATGTAACCCTGCATGAAAAAGCAGGCACAAACAAATGCATGCACACAAATACACACAAATGCATGTGTACACACATACAATGACTGATTGTTCTTCTCTTATCTGATGTTTCAGCCAATGGTTTATTTCCATTCTGTGGCCAGGGAATTGTCTCCAGAATGCTTGCAGTGAGAAAACTCATTCCGATGATCTGGGTCAGATAGAGGCACTTCCATCGGCCACAGACAATTCCGGCTTGGAATGACGACAGAACTTTAAAGAGAGAGAGGGAGGGAGGGAGAGACTGCTTCAAGACAAGATGTACCACAGATGATAAAACAAGGGGAGTTGATATCTACTCAGTGGTCTGCCAGACAGATAAATACTTGGCTCTGTGTGTGTCCCTTGAATGAATATGCACAATCCAAGCTATTTACATTCACCTCCATCAAACAGGTAAAGCTGTGTGGTTATATATGCACATTTCTCCTTTTGTCATGTGGTGCTATAAATTGCTCTGGGCCTCTCATAAATCCATGCAAGACCACTTGAAGGGGAAATGTTTTCTGTTTTCTCTGGTATCACTTTGACTTTTGAGGAAATTGGTTTGCAAAGGAAGACATGTATCAAAAAAGATCTATCTATTTCATGTCTGAGGAATAATTATTTTTTTCCTCTTCACATCTCTTTTGTAAGTAGGCTTCAATATTCAACTTTAATGCCATACTCATGCATATAAGCATGCAACATGCATAGCAACCAAATAAGCCAGTCAGACTCTAAGTCAATTTTAAATTTTCAGCAATTTTAAAACAAAATTTAGCATAAAAAGTTTGGAATGCTGCTACGTTGCAGTGAAAGACTATTGATAAAACAGAAACATCATCGCTCTGAATTTTGATGTAGCCATCTGCCAAACAGTTTACATATCCTGTGTTTGTTGAGAAACAGACGAGGTGTGGGCAAATATTTACAGCAGCTGTTCTTTCTCTGATACAGAGTAAGCAAGTAAACACAGGTGTAATCTTGGATACAAATTAGAAGACTTAAATTTGTGATCCACGTCCACAAAAGATGTCTCTCCCTTATTACTGCTGGTCAACCCTGTGGCAAGAAAGAGTGTGGCTACCAAATAACATCTGAAAATATGTTTAAAGACCAAAAAGATTCAGCAAAACACACATATATAAGACATTTGTGTGAGGAAAAGTAAATATCTGGAAGCATCAGGAGGTTTAAGAAATTAATATGGGGAACTCCAATATGGTGATGTTTTTTGAATGTTGGGGAAAGCAAATATAAGAATATTAAAGGAACAACAAAATTTTACAACAAAATAAGGTATTATGGGGATATGTTTTGCAGAAACATCTGCACGTTCTTCTAGCAACTCCTAGAAATCATTACCCACTTATTCTTTGCCATGAGCAGTTCCACGTAGGAACTATTTCCTGAATTTGATTTTAGAGTAAACTCTCCCTTCAAGGTCTTTGTCCAAAGGAGGAAAAAAAAGATGAAAGAAATGTTAGCTCAAGTCATATGAGGAGTTTCACATTCTTTCACATATTCGCCATTCTTGCCTTGTCATTTCTACTGGGAATCAGTCGCCATGACTTCAGCTTGTTAATAAATTGACCATCCATTTGAGAGTCTGAATCATCCTTCAGCCTGTGGCAGAATCGTCATCCCTCCAATCTCCCCTTAATTGTCTTGGTGTAAATCATCACAAACTACACAACCATTATAAGTGTCATTCTATAAATATCATCCATATGTTGTTATGCTATATGGATTATAAAGCCCCATGGGGCAAATTGGTGAACTGAAATTGAACCGTGATGTAATCAGGATGGCTCAGTTTACAAAACGTCCACATCACCAGATAATCTGGGCTGACAATCACAGCCTAGCCTCTGATCAAGATTTCTCCTGCAGCAGGATGAGCGCAGTATCAGATCCACTTCATTCAAGAAGGGAAGCTAAAGGGAATGAGATGGTGAAATGCACTGCGGTACCAAATATAATTAGATTGTGCATAAAATGATAAATAAGTATGAGGTGTTTTACAGGCATATTCTTTAGCAGTTTTTTTCCCTTCTGTGTCTCTTCTTAATTGCATCAGATTAGAATTATTCGGGGCACGGTAGCACTAAATAAAGCACTATAAGTACTTATTTATACTAAAGCCACTTCTTAGTTAATAGAATAGTGAATGGCATTGTCCAGCATATGATAGCCTTGTTTGAAATATCAAAGTGAAATAAAAAAGTAATACCTTGTCAGGTTTGCTAAGAGGCGTAAAGAGAGCATCAGGCTATTTGTACAGATATGAGTAAAAACCAAGGCAGCCAGGGAGTGTGATCCACTTTAATTAATAGCTCTCCATCTTTGGAGGGTGGCCCAGAATTAGACAAAACCACATACTGCTCCCATTGTCCCTGCTGTCACTGTCAGAGAAATAATTTGGAGTCTAGCCACAGACCAAAAGGGAGCGTGTGTAAGGGATTTAGAGGCACTGTAAATGGGTAATATTGTAAGCATGATGGTGGTTATTGGGGTATATCTTATTGAAACAGACCACCAATGCCATTGTTCTAAATTATTTTAATCTTCATTTCAGTATTGATTAGACATAAACTTGCTAAGAATGCATAAGGTTTCAGTTTTATGTGTACATTAACATTCTCCTACAATAATCTTAAACCTGAAGACACTGAATAACATTTAATGTTTTAAATGTATCCGTAGTTTAAGAGCTCTACTGTGCACCTGTCATATTAGAAATAAACAGCAGCAGCAAGAGTGCACTGAACAGTAAAATAAATATAACTTGAGAAAATATTCTTCTTTCCACTCTGTGTGCTTGTGATGATCATGAATTCACAAGATTAGTGAACTTCTGTAGGATTACGCTCTTGTCTTATTTGCAGGACCGGCAGTGCATTTACCATTTTTTTTTTTATCATCCTTACAGATCTCTTATCACCTGTTTTTCTGATAATGTCTCTGATTAGAGTAGGCGGGTCAAATCACGCATCAAACACCCCCTTTTATGTGAGTGTGCGCAGAGCCTGAAGCAGAAGGCCTGGGTTTACAAAGACAGACGATAACCACCATCGTGACCGTGATCCCAGTTATCTATGACTAGTATCTGTGTCATACAGTAGAGCCCACATGGAGAACCTACACACTTCTAACCTGGTGGCTTGGTGAACAAGTCCCTGTGCTTACCTGAAACTGCAGAGTACAAAGCCATTGTAACAGACTTCTGTATAGTTAATTCACATTAGTATCACCTAGCAGACCTTTATATAGTCAAAGATGTGGAAAGTCAAGCTGCCATTGAGTCATTTTGCCACCTCCACAAGCTGAATCAAAAATATGAACTAGACTAAAACATAGTAGTTAAAGATTAAGAAAACAGCAGCTTTTTGCCTTCTCAGAATCAAAAACATTTCTCCAAATATAATTTGTGATCAGAAAATAATAGTTAAAATAGGAGACTGCTTAACTTTGCCATGGCCTGTTTATGAACATTGCACTTCTTGGTAGAAAAACAGCATGTGATATTTTACATCTGTGACAGTCCAATAACAAAAAATGTTAGTCGCTGGCTGCAATAAGGAAGACCAGAACATAAAATAGACTCTTAATAATGTGCATCCTCCCTGTAGAACATGAAGATATTGTTTTGAAGAGTTCAATATGCCTGCGTGGTGGCCTGCTGCTATATGTAGACTGTATGACAGGGTTTTTAAAATGAACAGTCAATTGCTTTTGTCTGACCCCATCAAACAGTCAATGCGCAGTTGATGATTACCACTGATAAAAAACATTTTCAGTAGAACATTTAATCTTTTTTTTGTCTGTCTACTTTTGATTGCCCTGCTGCTGTAATTTTTTATACTCAAAGCACAGTGTGTCATTGAATTAATATTATTGATGTCAACAGCAGAATCTCACAATCTCTAGACAGCTGACTTGCAAAATCTATACAACTCTCTAATTGGTTTATTACCATTTTATCTGTAAGTAAAATCTTTTAAATGACAAGTGTGCAGATGCAGAGGCAGACGTAAAGGCTGTAGGAGGCCTGATGATGAGACAAAATCACAGATGGAAGGATTGAGTCAGGAAAAGTGTGCATTAGAGTGATGTACTTTATAATGCTAAATGGAGTTGGGAGGCTGTCAATCTACAGCCAGGCTGCACTTGGACTTTATTGTAGTCCTAAAAGAGAAGTGTTGTCTCCTAAATCATTCAACATTGTTGCTGTTTTAAAACTTTGGGGACAGCTACCTGACTTTGCCACAGATTTATATCTTTTGCGGGATTAAATATGTCTTCAGGTGAGTGTGAGGACACAAACTGGTGCAGGTACATGCTCTTTTAGTTAATTTATGTTGCCAAACACTGTGCCAGACTTTTTTGCTTGTCTAGTACTCCTGTCTGTCCTGATTATCAAAGATAAATATATTCAAAGTTCTCTTTGACCAAACCGTTGAAGTACTTGCTGGATTCTCAAGGTACTTGAAGAAAGTTCCCTTTTCTTCAGTCTCTCTTAAAAAAAAAATCTTGTTTTTATCACTAATAACTACTTTCTAGCCTGTGCTGTTTTTCAGATTTTGAGCCTGCTTCTTTGTTTTCTCACCCTCTTCAGGTTTACTTTTCAAATGGAAATTTACTTTTCGCTTTATGTTTATATTCCTCAGTGGTCTCCAAATCCACTTTGACCTTATTCTGAAGGAGAAATCATGCAAAGTTTTACTTATCAAAACCATCAAATAGAGGATTGCTCTATGGCTTTTAAGATTTATGTGTGATTCATCTTTCATTACATTCACTTCCTTTAACTCTCAAGACTGACTTTGTAAGGGTCTCATCAGAAACACTGTAAAGTGAATAAGATGCTCGATTGGAGCTCTACATGGGTTCAACTTAGCACGTTATGTGGTTTTGCTGAGTGTACTGTACGATGGTGGAGATATAACCTTTAACTGTTTAACTGCTGTCTCACTGCTTTGGGCCTCTTCTTGTTTCTTCATTTAAAGGAATACATGCAGGTCATAGGTGGGGAAAGTTGACCAACAGTTTTTCTCATAACAAAGAACTTGAGATACAGATATGATTTCTGAAATATAATTATGAAATTATTCTAGAACAAAGTATTGCAGTTTGAGAAAACTTCACTTCAGTTACTCTTGTCTAACCTTACTTTGCACCAGATGGAAAGGTTTCACTATGTCAGATATCAATCATAGGTAGCTGTACCAAAACGTAATAACCCCACTTTTTGATGACTGGAGTTGTTCTGATAAATAGATAATGACATGTTCAGCTCATACTCATTTAGGCACCTAAAATATGTGCATAATTTGAAATGTGAAACTTGTAATTGCCCCAAGTAAAAATTAAACATAGTGAGCAATGAACACACTGGGAGTTTTGACATTTAACAAATATAGAATATACCACTGACACTTTTTTCTTTCTTGTCCTGTGAAATGAATGAATATCCTCCATCAAAGGTCAGATTCAGTTACAGAAAATAGCACCACTGGAGCATGCAGGGATTCAATAAGTGCATTGCTTTCCTTTTGTTTCGCATCTCCCCTTTTCCCCATGCTTATGTGACCCTGAAAATGCTATAGATAACGTAGCGTAATGCCACACCCGCAGTTAGAAAAAGCTATGCCAGTCAGTCATGTGAAAACCTTCTGAATGTGATTCAACATGTCTAGGCAATGGGAACACTGTACTGTTGAATAGTTAGACATCTGGTATAATAAATTATAGCCTAACTTGGCACAAGAAATGCTCTTGCAAATTCAATTCAAAAAGCAATTCTTTTCTTGTCTAAATAGGCATGTGGGGATCTAGCAACAGGAAACTATATGTCAAACACTTCAAATTTAAGAGACAGTATACTCTGTGCTACATTTTATTTGACATTTTATTTTCACATCTGTCATTTTCTGTGGAAGCAAATGAATTTCAACAAAAACAGACTGCTATAGCCAGTAAAATATAGCATTGAATGGAAAGACAGTCCACATTATGCAAACAAATCAGGATCTTTAGAATATGTTCCAAGTACAGTGACAGAAAGAAAGTGTGGATTAGTTCAAGAGTTCAACAGAACAGTTATAGGTAATATTTCAAAGGATTTATCTAAATCAGCCAGTTATTTTGACTGTTATGCTGATTAAATGCATGTTATCAGCTCAAAACCAATATGGCCTTCAAACAAAATTATGGATAGCTAAAGGTTCTGGAGAAATTGTACACTGGCATAGATGAAGTGCATAACTTGTGAGTCAGCTACACTTGAAAAGTTCAAATAATCTGTAATAAACTTGGTAAGGGAGAAAAGTCTGCACTAAAAGTTCACACGTGCTTTTGTGTGTCTGAACTATTATTCAGCTAACAGGAATACCTCCATTCAACTTGTGTCTTTTTCCAGCACATAATAAAGGAAATGAAATTCTGAATATTCCAGGTTTCTTTTTTCTAAGTATCTATGTTCACATTCAACTGTTTATTGCAATCTGTATGTGTACATGCTTTTTCTTGGCTGCATGGGCCAGTGCATTTGTGTGTGTGAACTCTGGCACAGTAGTCAGTGTTAGCACAGCTGTCCAATCCAAAGAGACACAGGAGGCGGGACACAGGTGTCACATCCACAGCAAACCACATCCATAATTAGTGGACTGTGTTTACCACTTTGGCAGTGGGTGCCAAGTGACTGACTCTGTGTATCGTTTACTGTGTTTGTGGCTGTGTGTGTAAGTTTCTGTATGTGAAAGGAAACGGCGAGTATGCAAAAGTTAGTTGTTAGGTTTCATAGGAATAATATTTTTTTCACTCAAAACAACCACTGCAAACACAGAGCTTCTACACTAATTAAAAGACCCATAATTCTATCTGAGGAATGACTGTCGCTAACATCAAACTATATATTGCAGCTCATTCCAATAGCGCCACTGACATTTTTATGATACTCCCTGGAAGTCCTGTTCTGACCCGAGCACTTCAGCGTCTGCAGTGTGTGCTGGATCACTTCCAGTGTGTCAGAACAGCAAACCTTCAACTTGAATTTCAATTTGGGGAAGAGGCCAAAGTTGTAAGAGCCAAATCCGCCAAGTAGGGCTGATGGTAAATGAACAATTGTGTTGATGTGGCCAAAAAAAAAAAACTGAACCATGTTCTTAATATGCTGTGTTTCAGCACACGATGGCAATGACTTTGTATTTTTCACCTGATCGCTGGGTTGTAGCTGGAAACCCAACTCTCATCACCACTGATGATGATGTTCAGCATAAAATTCCGTCAGTTTCAAAGTTATAGTTTGTTTGTTTTTTGTGTACAAGTCTCAGGTCTATAGACACACGCACACGCACACACACACACACACACACGCACACACACGCACACACACACACGCACACACACACACACACCCACACACACACACACACACACACACACACACACACACCCACACACACACACACACACACACACACACACGCACAAACAGATGCTGAATTTAAATGCAGATGTTAGATTTGTTGTGTTACACTTCCTGTTCTGTTGGAGAGTGGGGCGGGGGGGTTACTGTGGATCGTTTGTGTTTAT
>VVHJ01038240.1:10193-23775 GCA_015107715.1 Tylochromis polylepis
TGAGGAGAGTGACAGCGACACATCAGAGCGTCAGGATGACTCGTACATTGACCTGGACCCAAATGAGCATCTGCGTGAAACCCCATACCTGGAACAGTCCCAGGAGGAGTTAGGAGAGGTATGGAACAGGGGGTGGGGGTGGGAGGCTGTAATTTTACTCTCCTTTGAACGTCAGCAAGAAAAAGCATTGTAGATGAGATGTGAGTGTACCACTAGGATACAATCTCCTAGGATTTCTAGCAACCATTTTCATCTTTAAAACTTCATCTGAAGGCTTGTTTTTAATCAAGTTTCTCACATAATGAGGAGAAATTAGCATGTTCCTCTGCAGGGGCTATCCAGCCTGTAACATGGATGAGCTTTGATCGCAGTGTGCGTGGGTGTCTGTGAGGGATGTGAGGATAAGTGTGAAAGTGAAAACACAGATTTCTGTACTGATGAACTCTAAACGAGACAACTCAATAATTAAACACTGACTGAGGCAAAATGTTTACACTCAAGAGGGAATGAAAACACCAGTTGCACAAAAAGCCATGTGAACTTTAAAGCTTGTGGGCATGCATAAAAATTTGAAAGTAAGTAAAAATAAAAGTAAAAAAAAAATAAAGCAAGTGTCAATTTGTCATATATTTTACAACAGGACACATGCAATTACTTAACCTGTCTGCTGTTTTATGACTGTGTCCTCAGGCTGGTGAAGCTGCTCAGACAGAAACTGTATCAGAGGAGAATAAGTCTCTGATTTGGACCCTGCTGAAGCAGGTTCGACCTGGCATGGACCTGTCCAAGGTTGTGTTACCCACTTTCATCCTGGAGCCAAGATCCTTTCTGGACAAACTCTCTGATTACTACTTCCATGCAGACTTCCTGTCAGAGTAAGACATCCCATTTACTTTGACCTTTGTAAAACAGGTTTATCAATTGAGTGTAATTTGACGTGAATCAATGGTAACCGGACTTCACCCTGCAGGATAGTGGCATTACTGTAAACAAGCTGGCCTTACTTTGACTTGTGCTCAAAAAATCATCTTCCTTTTATTCTAAATTTCAAAAGAGAGAAAAAAAGAAGAAGAAGTTGGTCTTTAAAGGGGCCTTATGTTTTTAAACTTTTTTTTTTTTTGGTAAATGGACAAGCCCTCACACAAATAACCCAGAATGACATCTAAAGAACTGCAGGCCTCACTTGCCTCAGTTAAGGTCAGAGTTCAGGATTTAACAATCAGAAATAGACTGAACAAAAATGGCATCTATGGCGGAGTTCCAAGGTGAAAACCACTGCTGAACAAAAAGAACACAAAGACTTGCCTCACATTTGCCAAAAAACATCCTGATGATCCCTGAGACTCTCAGGAAAGTATTCTGTGGACTCATGACACAAAAGTTGAACTGTTTAGAAGGTTTGTGTCCCATTACATCTGGCATAAAGACCATTATGCGAACAGTCACACGTGGTGGTGGTGTGATGATCTGAGGCTGTCCAGATGCTAAAGCGGTTGCTTTAGCATCTGGACAACTTGCTGTAACTGATGGAAGCATGAATTCTCCTCTCAGTGATATTTTCTCCCTGTGATAGTGTGTGTGTGATGGAGTAGCATTAGTTTAAGGTTGTGCTTCATTCTCAGGGCTGCAATTGAAGAGAATGCCTATAACCGGATGAAGAAGGTGGTGAAGTGGTACATCTCTGGATTTTACAAAAAGCCAAAGGTCAGCATAGCTCTGCTCCATCAGCTGTTGGTTACATGTTTTGTATGTACATGACACTAAAATCACGTTTTATGGTGCTTTTGAATCCACAGGGGTTGAAGAAGCCCTACAACCCCATCATTGGAGAGACGTTCCGCTGCATGTGGCTCCATCAGAAGACCAATAGCAAGACCTTCTACATAGCAGAACAGGTAACAACAATACTGCTACTGAGGGCTATCTGATGGGTTCATCTCTTACACTGAATTTGGCTATATGAGGAATACATATCAGATAATGTTGACAGGGTAAATCGATGGCTGACAGTTTAAATTATTTATTTTATAGGTATCTCATCATCCTCCAGTATCAGCCTTCTATGTCAGTAATAGGAAGGATGGATTCTGCCTCAGTGGAAGCATCCTCGCCAAGTCCAAGTTCTATGGTGCAAACACACAGCAAACTTACTGTTTAATGCTGGTCTAATATTACTTTGCCGTTTTAGCTCTTCGCATCGTTATCTACTTTTGACTATCAGCACTGTTTCATTGTTTTAGGAAACTCCCTGTCGGCTATATTGGACGGGGAGGCTCGCCTCACTTTTCTCAACCGAGGGGAGGACTATGTGATGAACATGCCCTACGCTCACTGTAAAGGTCAGAGTGAATCTTGTCCTGCTCCCCCTTTCACACTTCACTCATGCTGTGTGAATAGTGTTGCAACATCACTGTTCTGTTGGACATCCAAAGCACATTAGCCCCACAAAAATCTGCCAAATTAACTTTACTTTGTAGGTGCTGATCTACTTAGTATAGGAATTATTTGGGTTAGCGTTTTTTAAAAACATGTTTGAGTTTACCAGTAATCTGTGCTTTTTAAAAAAAAAAAAAAATCTGCTAGGTATCCTATATGGAACCATGACTTTGGAGCTGGGTGGTCATGTCACCATTGCTTGTGAGAAAACGGGCTACAGTGCACAGCTGGAGTTCAAACTGAAGGTATGGCTGTTTTGTAGTTTAAAATAGTTAAAAAATACATACCTAAAGTACTTATTTAACAGTAGTAAATAGCGAGTAAGGGGAGGCCTTTAGTCTTGTGAAGTCCTAGATTTTGTAATAACTGTTTAGGGCTTTGAAAAAAAACTCACACTCATGTGATTTTTTTCTGAACATCTCCTCCACCCTGCCTGAAAAACATCCCACCCCCTCCAACCATGCCTCGCACCATCATCATTTACCAACTAGCGACAGGTACTTTTATGATCAAGCAAACAGGGTAGTACATTTGTAAAAATAGTAAAAGTTAAAGAACTCCATTCATTTTGTAATTATTGCCCCCTAGTGGCAAATCCCTAAAGTAGGCAAGCAGAACCTTGAGTTTTGTGTACCTTCTGGCACCTTAAACATGTAAGCGAATGCCATTGGCAATTTCTACAGTTATATTTTCTTTTATTGAGTAAAACTGGTCTTCAGTGGAAAGAGGTCATATTAGTAAAATCTCTATGAAGCATAGTGAGTCACAGGATCTTTTTCTTCTACAGTAACTGCAGCAAGTAAACTGGTTTATATCCTTTCCTATTTCTTCTCCTCTCTCCCTCCTTTTCCTTCTCTTTCCTCCGTTCCCCACCCTGCTGTTCCCCTCTTTCCTGCAGCCGTTCCTGGGCAGCAGTGACTGTGTTAATCAAATCTCTGGAAAGATCAAGCTGGGAAAGGAGGTGTTAGCTACGCTAGAAGGACACTGGGTAAGACACATTCTCTGTGTTCTTGTAATCACTGCCTGTTTCATAAGAAACATGGATATAGATGCAACATGTATATATCTTGTATTTCGTCTTTAAAATCGTTATTGGATTGATGTGTTGACATTTTGCTAATAGTAATTCCTTATATAGAAATGAAATATATATAACCAGTAATACAAGATGCCTAAGCTTGTGGTTTTCTTCTGGTTTAAGAAAAGATGGCAGATAATATCATACTAGACACACCTTTGTACCTACAGAAAAAGTTAACTTCTTAGTAAAACCTTTCCTGTGTTTATGATTTTCAAAACTACCATGTTAAAAGGTAGCTTTTTGTACTCTCCCATCTCAGGATAGCGAGATCTTCATTAATGATAAGAAGACTGGGATAGTAGACACTTTCTGGAACCCCACAACGGAGCTGAGGCAGAGCCGGCTGACTCGTTGCACCGTCCCACTAGAGGAGCAGGGGGAGTTTGAGTCAGAAAGGTGCACTTTGATTCGACTATTATCAGAGTATTGACTGTTAAATGTAATAGATTATCTGAAATGCACTTGCTACATTGTGCAAAGGTTTGCTGCTTCTGCAAACCACTTTGCAACCCCTTTTGCTGGAGTCTTGCTGCTGCTCCTGGATCAGAGCTATATAGCCAAATCCATGTTACTGCACATGGAGCTGTAGCTTTGTTTCAGCTGTAGTGGTCCTGATTGAAACAAACTGTCTTATCGTTTAGTCTTTCATTAATGCTTCGTTTTTCCTTCTCAATCCGACAGACTGTGGCAACACGTGACACGAGCCATCAACAACAAGGACCAGACCGAAGCCACCAATGAGAAGTTCATTCTGGAGGAAGCTCAAAGGAAGTCAGCGCGCGAGCGGAAAGCCAAATGTGAAGAGTGGAGTCCTGCCCTGTTCGAGCAGGACCCCATCAGCGGAGAGTGGCATTACAAATATGCTGAGTGAGTGACTCCTCTGTTGCTTCTAAACTGGTGTGGTTTGAAATCACATTAAATTCAACTGCGTGTTTAGCGGGAATGATAAAACGTAAGCATCATTCATGCCTCTGCAGGTGAGCATACTGAGAAAACTTTTCCATGCATTGGATGTCACTTCAGGAAGTATTTTACAAACATATTTGCAATAAGGTGGCTTTAAATAGATTTCCCTTTAAAGGTACATTTTATTTCCTACCTCAGACTCAGAATTTTTTTTGGTGTGGCAGGGTGCCATCTAGTGGTGATCCCATATAATTGCGTAGGTGATGTCTAGTTTACTGTTATAATGGGAATTTCTTTTGTGTGTGTGTGTGTGTGTGTGTAAGATACAGTATGCTAGATGAGAAAAAGGAAAACTGTGAGTGGTATTTATATTGGAAAGGTTATATTTATTCCTCTTCTTTTTCATTCTTTGTTTAATAGTTTTTCTGTTAATGCATTTCTTTGTCTCTACCATCCTCTTTTCTTCCTCAGCACAAGACCTTGGGATCCACTCAATGACTTGATCCAGTTCGAGAAAGACGGCTGTATCCAGACCAAGGTCCGACACCGCACCCCTATGGTACGTTCTGGCAGTCTTATTAGTCTGAGTAACCAGGGGCCGCGGAGGGACAATTGCAAATGCCAGGTAGGTTGTCTAAATCAAAAACCGCCATAAAGCAAAGCATCTCGTTGCCTCAGCCATCTTCCAACCATGTTCCATGCATCACAAAGCACCCTGCGCACCACCTTCATTGTGACTTCTGCTCTCTGTGTCGTCTTTGCTGTGCTGCCACCACCGTCGTCTCCTCTGCTCCATTTTATTGTTATTTTTTCTTTGTGCCACCACCTCTATTTTTACGTTTTTTGCTGTTCTCTCTCCATTCGACAGAAGGTCTTGTCAAACTCCATGCTGTAGTAACTGGATGACAAGGCATTCTTCCTTTCCTCACTCTGGAGAGAGGAGCATTGTTCAGCATGAAGGAGTACATGAGCAATATTTGGAAACATTGTTTGGCTGCAGTCTCTTCCACACATTGTGAAATTTTAGAATAGTATTAAAAAGTTAAACAGAAAGCAGCAAAATTCTTCCACATGAACAAAACATCACTGCTGGAGCTCAGACTGGAACTTTTACTGTTCTTTAGCTCTTTGTTTTGGGTTCTCAGGGCCCAGCTTTACGGTTTTGTTTCAGTAGGTGGCTATTTCTCCTGATACATCCATTGTACACAACCTATCAGCACCAAATAACACTCAAAAAGTTAGAATCCCATTTAACGTAATGGAATAATTAGTGGCTAATTATTTATTTTAGGATGTGGAGGAGACCAAAACAAAGATAAAAGGAGGAAAAAAATTGGGTTTTTTTTATTTGCAAAATGTGAAAGTGGTTATTTCCTACACTGCACCCAAAAGCAAGAACCATTTCATCATCATCATCATCAGTCTCATCCTGATCATCATGCCTTCCTCACCCAACTCCATTCTGTTTTTGTGCAGTGTTTGCTGTTGGACTCTTAAATTTGCTAGTTAGTCATATGAAGACACTAGAGGTTTCTGTGGACCGGTCACTTTGGCCTCTTTTCATCCACGTGTGTTCAAAGTAACCACCTGCCAGGAGCCAAAGCTGATCTGAAGTTTGTCCCTGGTGGATAAATCGATCACCATCAGTGCTTTCAGGCTTTTGCTTAGCTGTTGCCAAATGTTGTCCAACAGGGCTGACGCTATCCCCAGGTTAGGGTCAGGTCTTCTGTTAGGCAAACTTTGACATGCTTTTCTGTGGCCCATCCTAAATCAGCTTAAAAAAGCTGATTTAGGCAGAGCTTTACCTGGCAGAGTTAAACATCTGTGGAAGAAATGATTTGAATAAACAAGCTCAGGTTTTTTCATTTGGGATGCTGATAATGTGTTTTTTGTTGAACAGTTGAAACTAGCCTAACAAGTTAACAGCATGCCTTGGACATCTGCTGTTTGCATTAACACTAAATGGCATGTTTGTCTGTGTGTCTATTTTGGATTTGTCAGTCCAAGATGCTGAGATATGTCTTCATTTCTGCCATGATTATGTATTTATCCACACATGTGCCAACAGGTAACGGTGCAAAAAAGGAAACACAAGAGTGACAAGCCGAAGAGCCCAGAGAGCGGCTGCTCCTCACCTGAACCCGACCACCAGGACTCATCCGGCAGCGAACGTGAGCCACACACACTTAAACTCACATCTAAATACACACATACACAGGCTGAATAGTCAATATAGTCAGTCAACAATGTTCACTGACAAAATGAAATATTTCTTTGGATGTAAAGATTGTTTTTGTACAAGCCTATAAATTGTAAAGTTAGCACTTTAAAACCTGACTGTGAGACCAGATTCAGTCCAGTTTATACCTACAGCTGTGAATTTATTCATCTAAATGTCTGTTGTTGCTGCTGTTGTTAGATGAGGAATTTGTACAGAATTTGTAACATGATTCTGCAGCAGATGAAAAGCTACAGATAAGGGTTGTGATGATAACAGCTTTGCATTTCTAGATATTGCTACTGATGAGAAATTAGGCTTTGTGACACACATGAGTTATATGATTCATGTGTGTCAAATGCTTAGAAGCAATCTGATTTTAATATGTAGATCTGCATTATGTAAGTACCCGTGCATTTATAGTTTTAATCTAATTTGGTGAACAACATAGAAAACTCGTTTTGCTCTACTTCATCACAGGACACAAAAGCAAGCATAACAATCGGCTGAGGAAAAAAGGTGCAGACCTCAGCGAACTTCAAAGTGCCATTGAATCCATAAAGCAGACACAGGAGGACATTAACAGGTGGGAAGTATAAGTCATATTGTACAGCGACTGTGGTAATACGCTGGACCTTTTAGCACTCACACAATAGCGTCTGTGTGTTTGTAGGACCATCACCGTGCTGCGGAGTCGTGCCGCGAGTCGGGTGGAAGGCAGCTCCTTCCTGCAGCAGCGTGACTACATCATCATCGTTTTTCTCATCTTCCTTCAGGTCTTGATCAACTACATCTTCAAGTAGCAGCCATACCCCCATCCTGCCACACCCCCAGAGACAGGGATGTCCTCACACACATGCGCGCGCTCTCTGAGCTTTATGGGGGGAACTTAGACTTTGACCTCTCACAGTTAGTGACTTCAACAGTCCTCTCCAACTTACTTCTCCTCTGTCTTTGTTACCCTCCTTTACATGTATCCAGAAAAGCAGACTCTTCAACATAAAGAGAGACTTTTTAAAAACGTATTTATTGGGAACCAGTCCATTCGGAAAATCTGGAGAGATCCTCAGATTTCAAAGTGGAGATGGGCAGCGGTAACGAGAAGTCGAAGGGGAGAGTTTGGTGTGATGAAATCTTGATTGCCACCCCGAGGCGTATTGATTTGCCTTGATGTAAGAGGCAGAGACAACAGCCTTTTTTTTTTTTTCTACCTGTTGTTTGTTTGTTTTGTTTTTCTGATGGAGTGAAATTACTCTATTGATTCACATTTCACCTCAAACAGGTAATCTTTTACCACACAATCAAGGACCACAACTCAGATCATAACAGAGGACAAATAGATCTCTGATTTTAATGTTTTTGTTTTATTCTTTTGCTTCTTCACTTCGCGTATCATTTGTGAATCAATGTCTGCTCAGAGCAGAAAACTAGTGATAAGGGAGACGGTGGGGGATGTGGTCCAATCTATGTGACTTTTATTTTTTTATTCTAACAGCTGGGGATTCCACACGCGGAAGTGGCCGAGAGAGACAGAAAACACAAGGGACATTGTCAGAAGGAATTAAAGTTATCATTTCTGCTGTATAATAAAACTCCACATTTTGCATATAAAGTCAGTGTTTAAAAGAAAAGTCAGACATTTGACACAATGTCATTGTATACTGTAGGTAGCATATACATACAGGAGCAAGGTTGGGACACTAGCCCTATGTATTTTGTTTTAAGGCACAAATGCACTGGAAATGTCAGATGTTTGTATGATTTATACACTTTTTATCTGTAGACATGAAAATGCTTTTACACTTCTTTCTCATCAACAGAAAGCCAAAAGGAAGAAAAAAAAAAAAAGAAACATTTCTTTTAGCTGTTTCAGTGATCACTGCCCTCAATTTCAGGTAAAAGCAGGTGACATGTTTTTATCTGAGAGCTCACTGTAAGAAGCTGGATTTAGCAAGGAAAATCAGTCAGCCAAGCTAAATGATGTAGTCTCTCCTCTAAATGGAGGAGTGCAGGAATTAAGTTGACTTTCTTTGCCGAGATAAGTGATGGGATTGGCCAGCAGCCGCTTGGCATCAGTGTAAAAGAGCTAGCGTGGGTAATGGTCTGACCAGAAAAGCTCACCAGTCAGCACATTTTATCTTATTACTTCTGCACAAAAAACGAAGTGTATAAGGGGCCATAAAACCCCAGGGTACCTGAGAGGTTCCCTTTGGTGGCTCAGAATTGGTAATAATCCACGAGCCTTCAAATTTGGTGGTAGTTTTTGGACTTTGTTACCTCTGCGAAGAACCTGGTCAGCTATTTAGAGCCTTTATGGTGGTATTTGATCTTCTCATCTAACGCATATGTGGGTATATTTCCCAAACTGAACTTGAATTTTCACAACCTTTATGCTTCAGTTAACAGCATAAAGGTTGTGAAAGCACAGAGAAAATATAAAAATTGCATACATGAACTGGCTTAAAGGTCTCTATATGTGAATACAGACTCCAGATCAGGCCACAGTTGAGCAAACTTGCCACTTCGTACAGCGCCTTCATGACCAGTCCAGTTGAGAACATCGGTCACCTCGTTCCAGTGCTTTTGAGCCCCAAATACTAACCAGGACAACTAGATTAGACTCTTTAGTAATTTACTAGTAAGAGGAGGATGTAGACTCCTAAACTGTTTTCATAACAAACCATTCCAGACGTACGCAAGTACCAGCCAAACTCAGTGCGTAGCGTAGGAGTCGATCCTTTTCACTGTGTAAATATCCAACGGCATTTCAACACCGAGGTTTGCAATACAGACACTTGCTCTGTGCACAAACCATTGCTATTAACCTTGTGTGTCTGTCTGTCCACTGCTCTGTAGATACACAGGGACATAGGCAAAACAAAAAATAAATTATTATTGGGATGCACAGTTAGAATTCCCATTTAAAAAAACAAAAAAACCAACACCCCCCCCCCCCCCCCAAAGTATCCCAGTGACCTCGATGTTACAGAGGTGTAGAAGATACATTGTGGTTCTAGTCTGTTGCCTTTGTCTTTGGACGTGTGGATGTTGAAATTAGTCTCAAAGGTAGTTTGTAATGACCCCGACACTCATCCATCTTTACAGTTTAAGCTTCAGAACATAATAACTTAAATGCTTACAGGTCTGTGAGGACCTGTGTTTAGCATTACCGCATATAAAAACCACTCCCAGCAATCTGTTAGCAGTAGCATTTTAAGTTAGTGTAGAGGTCATATGTGTTTGAATCAAGGATGAAGGCAGCACATCAGAACCCCTGTCTAACCTCTGATAAACAGCGTATCAGGTGCTAGTAAGTAGAACCAATCTAGGTCATTCAGAAAGATCCATACCACTTTGTGGACCATAGCTGAACATTTTGTATATCTCTTCGCCTGTCATGATGTTAGCCTTGTTGAAGTTTACATATTCGATTGCCTCCGCCGTCAGCAGACTGTTAAGAGATTTAAACTTTGTAACTCCCACACAGGTATGAAGAAGGAATGGTAGCATTGGCGAGAGCCAGCTATTACCCCATGAGTTACCCGGCTGGCCCGTGTGCATATCTGTGTTTTTGTGCATCTTCATTGCCTCAGTCGCTCATCTTAAATTGAGAATCTAGATGTTAGAGTTTGGAGAAATAAGTATATACCAGTGCCTTTTAGAGTGGGACTGTGGAGGGGGTATTACGTGTAGGCAGTGGAGATAAAAGAGGATACGCTGTGGTTTTTGGAGGGGAGGGGCACAGATATAGCCAGAGTACAAGTCTTATTAAAGGGGACCTATTCTGCTATTTTATAGTTACATTTTTAGAGTAGATTTAGTAATTACTAATGGAGTTATTTTATAATTCCTATTTATCATATTTCGCCTCTTAACTCTGTCCCTCAGTTCATGTTGTGTGTGAAATGGCTGGTTTTAGTTCTTGTGACTTTCCCTGAACGTCCATTGGCTTCTGATTGGCTACCCCTGTCTTCTACAGACTAACCTAGTGTTTGTAAGCCCCACCTCCTCATCAAAAAAAAATTAGGAAAAAGGAGTGTTTAGAGCAGTGTCAAGTCTGAGCTGTGGACTCATGGTGAGTACATTTACATAAACATTGTTTAAAAGGATGGTCGTGTTTAAAATGAGCATCTGTTATTGGGAGGAAGGTATAATAGGTCCCCTTTTAAGGTGATGTAATAATGAAGGGAGCGGTGCAGTTGGGGTGAACTGGGACTCTGTTGTTTGAGTGGATGTGCCATACAAAGCCTTAGAAATGATTTCTGAGCTCCACAGGTCACCACCCCACCTGGCTCCTCCTGCCTCCCCTCCTGAAGCGTTGCCATAGAAACGCACCCTTTCGTTTTCCAGATGCTGATTCCTGCCACAGGAGAGAGAGGGAGTGAGGGAACAAGAGCCCTCATCTTCACTGTCATCCTCGTCTCTCGCTCTGTAATGCACCATATTCAGAGGGAAATAAACATCTGTGCTATCAGTTGTTGTTGTTGTATCTGTAAATTAATACGTTTTATTTATTCCTCTTTTATATTTGGATTCATGTTTACTTTCCCCCCCCCACTCATAGCTTTAGGTCACTGTTCTTCTTCCTTGTTCTGTTTTTTAAAAAAAATTTTTTTAATTGATTTTAAATTCACACACTGTTTTGTTTTACTCTTTGTTACATCAGTGTCAACTTGTATACATGGTCAGCTCCCACTGTTCCTCACCCTGAACACACACACTTTCTCTTTTTTTTTCATATCCGAGTACCTGAATATATTTACTGTCTCCATGGCAACTATAACTTCTTGGAAGTTTATGGTCAAATGTAACATAACACAAAATAAAGACAAATGGACAAGTGACATAAGGTCTTTCTTTGTATTTGCTGTAAAGACACATCATTATCCAAACCAACTGTATGTGACATTTAGGTGTTTATTCTGAATTTAATGAGATCATGAGTGTACATCACATGTTATGTGTGTTTTGGTTACTGCAAAGAGGTTCACAACGGGAACAATGTGTCATGCAGAAGACTCCAAAGTGAAGGTGTGGTCGAAGACTCCAAAAATTTGCAACCCTGGAAGTAAAACAGACATCCAAATGCAGGCCAAGACCCTGAGCGACTGGCTTAGAGAAAATAATCTAAATAACATCAGCAAAGCAAGTGGAAAAAACAAAACAACGGACTGGTTTAAGTCATGGTCGTGATGGGCTGTGTGACTCTAGTCTGTCCATAAGTGATCAGTGATTTGAAAGCATTTAGTTCAGTGTAAGTCAGCTGGTCTGCCATTAGAGGGCAATGTAAAGCCTTCTTCCAGTTGGTAGCTTGAAGTTACCGACATCATCGCTACAGACACTTGGCACTTGCACAACCCCAACCCCTAAGCCACCCACCCACCCAACAAGGTATGAACTGACACCCAGCTGTAGGAGAACATGTCTCCTAGTTTCTGTAATGGTGTGCGAGATTGCTGCTTATTTTAGTTCATTAAAAAAAGATGCCTCATCTTTGAAAGTGACTTCCAAGTTGCATGCTTCCATTGAGCAGCCATCCCGTTCTATCAGTTCCTCTTCCAAGGACGTTGGTGAGGGTTGAAAGAGAAGGACTGTCCTTCCTGTCCCTCTCAGATAACTACAAAACATCTGATATCAATCCCCACTCTGTACCTGTGCTGCTTTGCTCTGTTCTTTTGCATCATCACTGATCAGTCCATGAAGAGAAGGAGGAAGGTTGGAGCGAGGCAGGGAGCCATTAAGAAACCAGGACTGAAAGAAGTTCAGTTTTCAATAATATAACAACTGATTTTAAAAAGGAATGAAGATTTAAATTCCAGCATGTAAAAAATTTTGCTTGCTGGGCAGTGCCTTTGAAAATGATCATCCTGTCCTTCTCGCATCTGTCTCTATCAGTGTTACACATTTTTCTCTCTTCCTGGGAAATACAGCAACTGTACATTTTGTGACAGACTGCACAAACAATTTGTGTGTTTGAATTTGTGGAGCTGTTTGAAAAATTGCATTTGAATTCACTTAATAAAATGTTACCCAGTTTATGCTTGATCCTTTTCTGTACTGCAACACCAACTTTGTCTGCACCATGAACCCCTCACAAAGATCTAAAAAGGATGAGTTGCAGGTATTAGTGGGCCATGGGATGTCATCATTGTCTTATTACTGAGCAAGTCAGAGCAGAAGTGATGAGGTAAACTGCCAAGATGTATCCTCTGGACAGAGGAAAGAAAGCAAGGAGACATGGTGGGGCAATGGCGAAGAACAGAAAAGCAAAGAAAGAGGTTAGCAAAGAATAAGAAGGATAAGCAAAAAGATGAAAAAGGAGTACTGGGAGGCTAGGTGTTCAGCAAAGCGAGAGGAGGCAAAGAAAAGTGAGTTACAGTGGGATGCAAAAGTTTGGGCAACCTTGTTAATAGTCATTATTTTCCTGTATAAATCGTTGGTTGTTACGATAAAAAATGTCAGTTAAATATATCATATAGGAGACACACACAGTGATGTTTGAGAAGTGAAATGAAGTTTACTGGATTTACAGAAAGTGTGCAATAATTGTTTAAACAAAATCAGGCAGGTGCATAAATTTGGGCACCGTTGTCATTTTATTGATTCCAGAACCTTTAGAACTAATTATTGGAACTCAAATTGGCTTGGTAAGCTCAGTGACCCCTGACCTACATACACAGGTGAATCCAATAATGAGAAAGAGTATTTAAGGGGGTCAATTGTAAGTTTCCCTCCTCTTTTAATTTTCTCTGAAGAGTAGCAACATGGGGGTCTCAAAACAACTCTCAAATGACCTGAAGACAAAGATTTTTCACCATCATGGTTTAGGGGAAGGATACAGAAAGCTGTCTCAGAGATTTAAGCTGTCTGTTTCCACAGTTAGGAACATATTGAGGAAATGGAAGACCACAGGCTCAGTTCAAGTTAAGGCTTGAAGTGGC
>VVHJ01038241.1:2273-12586 GCA_015107715.1 Tylochromis polylepis
CTGTGTGTCTCTTTGTATGTGCTTGGGGTGTAGGTTCTCTGTATTCCCTGGAGAGACCTAATCAGACAAACAAGACTTGTCTCACTTGTGGTGTCTATGCTTTGATTCCACAACTGAATCAAATGTGTGTTTGATAACTACAAACACAGGCACAACAACACAAATAAATTCATATGCTGTAGAATGGACACCTAAAATCCAAAACTGGTTCAAAAGTGAAGGTTTTGCCTCATATTTTCCTTGTATTTCACTGTAAATTTAATTCAGTTCAATTTTATTCATACAGCACTAAATCGCAACAACAGTTGCCTCAAGGCCCTTTATATTGTAAAGTGAAGACCCTACAATATCAGAAAGAAGCCCCAGTAATCACACGACCCTGTATGAGCAAGCACTTGGTGACGGCAAGAAAGAAAAACTCCCTTTTAACAGGAAGAAGACAGGGAGGGAGGTGACTTCAGGAAGGGAGGAAGACAGGACAATAACTGTGAGTGTTATTGTGATATGTGGCAGGAAAAATCACAAGATCACCTGAGTATGTAGCATTTATCCTGTAGGGAATGTGAATGTTTGTCAAAATTGTATAAAAAAAATTTTTTAAAATGGTTAGCATGTCCACAAACTTTGGCTCATTCTGAATGTCTCCCAATGAGCAAGCTGAGGTGGATGTAGAGATGTAGACAAAGGTACAAAAAGCAAGCAAAGCATGAGCTAAGAAGAGATATACTGGAACACTAGGACATGAAACAATACAAATGAAAAAAGGACAGAAATAAAGTCACAAAAACAGGAAGAAAAAACAAATGTGTTGTTGTAAGTGTTGCTGTTGTTTTTTTTTTAAATAAAGCATAATTTAAAAAAAAAAATAAGTATTAAGTATTTATAAGTAGTAAGTATTTATAGTATCTTTTTTTTTCCAGTATCTTTTAAAAAAAAAATGTAAATTTGAACATTACCTTTATTGTCACAGTCTGACGGTCCCCACTGGCCGACCTGCCTGTGTTTTTGTTTTGTGTTTCTCCTCCTGATTTTTCTCTCTCCGTTCCAGGGTTTGTTTCTGGAGGTCGCTCTCCCGGAAGTCTAGTGCCAAGTGGCGTCCGACCCGGAAGTGCCTCCACGCGGAAGCCGCTACACCTGCGATTGATTCGGCATCCCAGCTGTTTTCAATCATCCACCGTCTAGAGCGTGGCTACTTAATGGCGGAGTCGGGCGACAGTCAGAGCTGGAGGATTACACCAAACTCGGTAGTAATGCAAGTGCTGTGTGGCAAAGGAAGAGTGAGACTTACTGTTTGCTGTGTCTGCTTTCCTTTAGGATTTAAGGTGGAGAGAAGAGTGTTGGAGAGGTAGCACGAGCGCTGGATTACTTCTGGGAGGAAACACAAGAGGCACACTCACGCACAGCTGGGGAATGGGAGAAGCACACCGTGGATTGTTTGCACATTGGACTGTTTGTTAAAACTATTTGTCACTGTAAATAAAAGCACTGTCAGCTCATCAAGAGATCCGCATCTGGGTCCACTCATTCCACCCTCCCTGACAAAAAAACACATATTTCCCTCTGTTGTTGCCTCAAGAAAATAACGACACCAAAATTTTCATTCATACATCAAAATTGAAGTCCTATCCAAATCAATGTATCCTTGTTGCACAGTGTTACTTGCACCTTTACGATTGCTGTTATCGCATATATACTTTTAGAGACTTAAATGAAAACTCTAGTAACAGTTACTAGACACTGAAATGTTAACTCCCAAGTCAGAAATATGTGTGTAGTTATTAGTGATTTAACTTTTGTGCTTTGTGGGGTGTCTCAGCTTGAGAGGTTTTTTTAAATTTTCTGCTCTGGCTGGACAAGATCTTAGATTCCAAAGGGTAGGTTGCAACAGCTGCATCCTAGTTTTGCTCAGTGATGAACTCCAAAACACTAGGCTAACAAATTTAGTCTTGAATGAAACAAAGTCATACTCACTTAAACAGCTTTATTAAAATTGAGGTTATGACATAACACATCAGTTTGACACACAAAAAAGATAATGTTGCTCAGGCAAAACGAGAGGATTTCCCTAGACACAGGAAGTTTGATGCACCTGTGCATTGTCTGTTTCAATTGACCAAGCATTAGAGCAGCACACTACAACATGTAGATACACACACACACACACACACACACACACACACACACACACACACACACACACACACACATTTGGATTACATAAGTGATGTCAAATCAATAGGAACAGAGTGCTGGATGTTCCTTTGATAAGTTCTAACCTTAATTTGCTTTAAAAGAAATCATCCGGATGCGCTTCTAGCGCCAACCTGTGTGCACTGTTAGCTAATATGTGACTTGTTAGAACAAGCTAGCAAGCAATACCTTTTTTAGCGCAAAAGATCAGGAGAAAAAAAAAAGTTAATATTTCTCTACCAGAGATCGAGAAGTGTCTAAAAAGGTTAGAGCAGGAGACGTTATTTTCAAAGGCAAGGATTTTATATAATAATTTATTAATATATTATTACTCTCAACCAGTATAAGTAACTTATGTTACACAACTTTCTTAAGGATTTAGGATATTAATGGAGGTTTGGAAATGGGCTGTAGATGTCTAAAATGGTGGGATCTGGGGAGAGTTTTTAAAACAAAGGGATGACAGTGGCTGTTTTAAAGAAATCTGGCATGCACACAGAAGATAGAGACAGGTTGATAATGAACAGGAGGAGGAGGTGGAAATGATAAGTAGAACGTCATTAAAAGATTTGCAAGGAATATCAATTTGGCATGAAGAAGTGCACATATGCAAACTATATCTGGCAGATCTGTCATAGAAATTGGATAAAACTCAGACAACAGGGTGGGCTGAGACACTTGGACAGATTGAAAGGTTCCTGGCTTGAACTGTGATCCGATACCATTGACCTTACCAGCAAAAAGAAAAAAAAAATCACAGTCATGGTAGGAAAACCAGACTGAGCGGGAGTGAGAAGTCTGGTGATGGTGTCTAACAGGAACCTAGGATCGTGTTTATGTGCTTGTTAGTGCTTATCTAGCCAGAGAAGTAGATTGCTAGTGTATCTTTAACATAAAACAGGTTTATTTTTGTTTTATCTGTCTACAAACTACCTTCAAATAACACAAAAATTCTGTGAAACGACTTAAACGTAACAGTTCATGTGCAAAAACCTGACATCATCCTATACTTGTTCAGAGACAAATGTGGCAAAACTTCCTTTAAGTTGATATGCAACGGTGATTTAGTGTTATTGGAAATGCTTAGCTGCAGTTATTGCTCTCAAACGAGGTCACAAATGATACAGAAAACATGTTCACATTCTTCTGCCGGTCACAGATAATGTTGGATAATACTCAAATAAATGAAGTGTAATATTTTTTGTCTAATTTGGTTTAATTCAGTTCTCTTTTTTTTTTTTGGGGGGGGGGCTTCAAAAAACTTTTGTTGGTTAGAAGAACTGAAAATTCTAATGAGTTTACAAATTTCCAAGCACCACAGTAAGTATATGCTGTTGGAGGCCAATCAAAACAGTGTTGCTGCATAAAACATGCTTTGCACCATGTTAAGTGGTAAACAGCAGAAAGGGTGGAAATGACATGTCAGCATGACACAGGCACATAGAAAAACATGCCCCACTTCTCATAACGTCAACAGGAAGCACAATAATTACTCACTTATCTTGGCTGACAAAAATGTGTCCTCTTTGTGGGAGTATTTGGTTCTGATTTATTCGTGCTTTAATTATAATACCATTTCCTACTTATGTACACCATACAATAAAGGGTAAAATGAGCTGCTGTACAGAAACAGGAGTCTTATGTGTTTTTGTTTTTTACATTCTTTAACTTTTTTATTCATTTTTTTGTTCTCAGATGGGCTGGCAGCTTTCCGGACATTTCTTAAGTCAGAATTCAGTGATGAGAATATTGAGTTTTGGATGGCCTGTGAAGACTACAAAAAAATCAAGAGTTCAGCTAAGCTGGTGTCAAAAGCAAACAAGATATTTAAGGAGTTTGTTGAGGTTCAGGCACCAAGAGAGGTGAGTTAAAGCATTTTTCTACTGACTTGAATCAATAAAAAGAATATTACATTTAAACCCATAATTCACTGCTTAAGTCCAATCAAAAGAAATAAAAAGATTCTTATCATGGTAACAGGATTGAAGTAGGCTGGTAACATCTAGTGGTGACGTGTGACAAGGAAGGATAGCAGCAAGAATGAACGGGAAGGTTTACAAAGATGGTAGGGAGACCTACTATGATGGTTTGGAAACAGTGTCACTGACAAAAAGAAGCTGGCACTATAGGTGGCAGAGTTGAAGATGCTAAGATTTCCACTGGGACTGACCAGGATTGGCAGGATTAGAAATGAGTACATCAGATTTTACAACTCAGGTTGAGTGGTTTGTAGGCAAAGAGAGGTAAGACCAAGATTGGTTGGACATTTACAGGAGAGTATGGATAGTGGATATTTTGGGCAAAGGATGTTGCATATGGAGCTGCCAGGCAGGAGGAAAAGAGGAAGACCTCAGAGGAGGTTCATGGATATAGTTAAGGAGGACATCTTATTATTTATTATGACTAATAAAAAACGCGCAAACTGACTCTTATCTTCAAAATGATTCTTTCCTCTCTTTGTCCTGGCAGATTAACATTGACTACCGTACCAGGGAGAGGACTAAGCAGAGCCTGGCAGATCCCACCCCAACCAGCCTCAATGAAGTCCAAGGTAAAATCTACAGCCTCATGGAGAAAGACTCCTACCCACGGTTTCTCAGGTCCAAGATGTACCAGGATATAGTCAACAGGGCACAAGCGCGAGGACAACGAAGGTCTGTTTGACAAACAGTGGCAATAAAACTGGACCTCAACTGTAGATCATTTATCCTTTGAAATCTCTTAATACTGTGAATCTGCAAGGATGGGGTGACCTGTTTGACTGTTTCCTTTATCAACACCAGCCCCATGCATGTAATCCCTCTAGATAAAATGCATTTCTGTGGACTGCAATATACAGTACAATGAGTGTGGATGATTATAAGCTAATGGTTTGCTGAGCAATCTGTCTGAAATATCAAAATAAAATTACAGTATCATGGAATAATGATAGTTATCACAATATTTGCTATGTTTTGTCAGTTCTGTAGCTATTTAAGTTATTTATTTTTATATCAGTCATGTACTATGTGATCATAGCCCAAATATTCATATTTGGGCTATAAACTGAACAAATCTCAAATAAAGACTGGTAAGTGTAGTTTGAATTGAGATATACATTTCCGTAGCAAAGAAACTTTACAGTCAATAAAGAAATCAAATGAGTTATCAAAAGGTCCTGAAAGCAAAAGGCGTGATAAGAAGCTCTGAATCTGCCCTTTATGGTAATCTCCATATGCACCTCTGAATTGCCTTCGGTGCTGCTGTTACTGTTTGAGCACTACATGGAAGTACAGTTCTGACCAACTGCATGTGTGAACCTATGATTTCACAATGGTCCTTAGACTTGAGAGACCAAACACCAAACTTCATATCACTCACACAAGAACATATCGGTGTGTGTGTGTGTGTGTGTGTGTGTGTGTGTGTGTGTGTGTGTGTGTGTGTGTGTGTGTGTGCGCGCGTGTGTGTGCATGTGTGTGCGCGTGTGTGTGTGTGTTTACTTCATTGATTACTATGGTTGTGCACTGTGAATTTTCAACATCCTAAGAGTGAACATTCTGCAACCTGAAGCTGAGCTTTTTGGCTTTGCCAACACAATTTTTTCTCACCAGCTGCCTACTTCCCAGATTTGACTTCAATCCAAGTGGCCATGATGTGACAAAAGCAGAGGTGGTGAAGAGGTGTGCGGAATTCTAGCCAAACTAAAACTGGATTATTATTCTTTTTATTTTTCTTTCTTTCTTTCTTTTTGTTGGTGGAATCAGAACTTTTTGATCTTACCCTCTGTACCTCTGTGACTGCAGTTGGTCAAGAACTTGTACATTTTCATAGCAAAATGAATGATTTGTCTGGTTGTGGCTCATTCACTTTTTTTTTTTTATTGTATCTTTTACATATATTATAACCAGTAACTCTTCCTAACCTGAATGGTTATTACACATAGAAGCCAGGTGTTGGTTTAAACAACACATTTTAAGTACTCACTGGTTGAAATGGATAGTGTTTGCTGTGATAATAAACACAACAGGTTATGTAAAAGTCACTGGGTGGCCTACATGTTATATCTTGTTTTCCAACTTATGCATCTACTACCAACCCTCACCCTGTGGACTTGACAGAGTAATATAATGAAAGCAAAAAAGAAGGAAGGGTGATGCAGAGCTGCAAAGTAGAGGGTGCTATTACAATGAAAGATGGGTCACAGCAAGCAGCACAAATGTTGTACTGGGTGTCTTTTTCAATGGGAGGAGGGCCTGTCTGCTTTATTTTCTCTCTTTTCAAACACTACACTGGATTTACTTTACAATCAGTTTTTTAATATATATTTTATCACTGAGGAAAGTATATTGTGGTAATTATCATTATCGCTTTATTGCTCAGCCCTGCCACTACTTGTCTTACCTTCTCTGTGAAATAGACACTGTTGTATGCAGGTAATTATACCTGTTGTGGTAGTTTGTGTGTTTACAATGAACAACTAAGTGAGTGACCACTTAATATCTGAAACTGTGCCAAAATAATCAGTTGCACTTAGATGTTGTTATTGCATAATACTGTGTATCTTAAACTGCAGGTAATCTGTCAGTTCAGTTCACTCAGTTCAACAGGCAGAGGTTAGCTTTCACTTCTGTTCTAAATAATGAAAATGGATTCTCTTCATCATATCTGGTGATTTGGTTAGTTTAACATATGTCACTGAACTGTAATGAGGGTTTTTTTGGGGGGGATTATCGACTACCAAAAAAGTTTCTAAGTAGAGTTAAAGAGCAATTGAAATCCCATTATAAAAATGATTGATACCTAATCAACCAAAACATGCAGTATAAACAGAAGACGTTCCATCAAGGTGAATATGAAATACAGAGTCCTGCTGACACTCTTCCACTGAATGCCATCCAGTCTTTTCTGAAAAATTGTTTTCTGCATGATGCAATACTCAGATTTACTGTTTATGTATTCTTAAACATATAAAATATGTTACAAAAAATACTGCAGATAACTTTATTTATAATATGTCAGTGTGCTCCCTCAGCATTTGATGTGTTTCTGCATTAGATGTGTTCCTTAACGTACCAATCCTTTAACTTAATTAAATGCAAAACCTTCCTGAGCTCTTAAGGAGTGGTAAATGTTTTCTTTAGTGCATGTGTACCACATAGGCCAACCTGTTTGAAATGCCAGAAAATTGATGAAGATTAAAAAAAAAAGAAAAAAAAAAGAAAACGCATACTGCCATATATGGTATGTTACTGTGCTCCACATGAATGTAATCTCCCTCTCTTCTTTTTACATTAAAAAAATTAATCTGCATTTATTGTTGCACTGTGTGACTTCATTCTCATTATACCAAAACGGTATTAGAGTTATGAAAATGCACTCATCCACTGATCAGACACAGACAGACGGGTTGACCTCATTTCCCAGCCATTTTATAAAAGCAATGAAAGCAGACTAAAACATTTCTAATAAATGAGAAGCCACTTCTCCATCTGCGTGATTTACACCTGTGTTAAAATTAAACGTTTGAAGAACAGATTCAAAATTGCATTGTTGGTTGTTCAAGTTACTTTTGTATTAGAAGACTTTGAATTTAGGTGATAAAAACTGAAAAGTCATTAGCACATGTGCTCAATAGGCAGAGTTGTATTTACTGAATATCCTGCATGCAAAGAAGTAAATGAGCTGAATGTAATTCTTAAAAGCAGATTGAAAAAACAAGAGAAACCTACATTTCTTTATTTCTTTAACTTTAAATCATCGACTTTAAAAATGAAGCAATAGAATTATATTGTTCTATAATTATTTGATGTTTCTCTGTAGCTTTAAATATTATGCTTAACCCATTTTAATGATGATCATATTCAAGAATTACAATTATCAGTTATTAAACTCAGAGTAACACTTTTTTTTCTTTGCTCAGCATCTTCACATCTCACCTTATATTAAGTAAGATTTTCTAATAGGTTTCATCAGCAGTGAGTCACACTTCTATATGTATATATCATTATACTGCTGACTAGAATCCAATACTTTGTTTATTTGCTTACTTTTAATAGGAAAGAAAACCTCAAAGAAGAAGCATCATCAAATATTCATGACACTATTTTTACTTAGCTGAAACCACCACGCTAAGCTAGTATTTGGGCCACTGGTGGGACACAGTCACCCATTGTCCCATTACACATCCATTAACTTTCCTGTTGTTGTCAATGTGTTAGTCACTCGGGGAATGAAGAGCAGTCTGAATGTGGGACAGTGCCCTGCCCAGTAGACACAACACAAGCCTATCTGGGCCAGCAGACTGCAAGCAGTCAATGCATATCTCACAGTGGAAGTGACTGCAAGCAGAGCATCAACTCAACACGTAATGACCCATCTTATCTGTGGTTATGAAAGCATAAATTACAGTAATGTAATTGAACATAAGAGACTGAGTAAACTATGTGTATGTGTTCCTGGCGCTTTTGAAGCGATCCATTATCAGCCCTGTCTTGGTGCTCTTGCAGTTGTAAATGCACTGTACTTGTAAAAATGTAATATTTTGTCTAAAAGGCAAACATGCACTTAAAAAATAACATCAGGGAGACTGTGTCTGTCTGCAAAATCTAGATTTCCACAGTAAATGTGCAGGACAATAATAAGGCTTTATATACGTCTTGACCAGTTGTTGCTCTACAAAGATGATTTGGGTGGTTTGCAACAAACAGCATATTGTGGCTCATTTTCTGTAATCTTCTCCCATCTTTTCATCTATTCTTCTGCTTTAAAATATCTTTTCTGTTTCTCAGTCAACCTGTATTTCTCTAGACTCTTAATCAATAGTAAGTACAATACCCATGGCGAAGCATTGCCCTGACTATGGGTAATGGTGAGGATGAGAGAACATTTAATTACTCCTCCTGTTCAGCACTGAGACAAACAACAGAAGCAGTGTCGGGAAAACAACAAAGCATATTCGACTGCCTGTTTTGCAACAACCTGAAAAAAAAAAAAACAGTTGTTTCTATTAGGTACTGCACTACTTTCACTGTTAATGGGAGATGTACTATGAATGCGAAAGTCAATTTTGTGCAGGAACACAAAAAATATGAATTATTGGAGCACAAAATGTTTTAGCCTTATTCACCGTTTTGTTTTTATGGTACATTTATTATGCATTTCAGTCCTGATCCCATACATCAAAACAAGGAAAGGCTGATACACCCAACTCTACACAGACCCAACAATATATAGCAGAGATACAAGCTAACTTGACTATTGAGGTTGTTACTCTGAAGGAATATATTAAACATTAATTGTTAACAGTGTTGAGGCTAACACATTTCAAACTAACTCCTTAGAGTACTTTTTAATAACACAGTATGTTTATTGTTTATTTGAAGTTATCAGCTGTTTAATTACTTATTCAAATAAGCAACCCATTAGGATTAAAGATTTACAGCATTTCCCAATCCTTCTAGACTTCTTAAGCTGGGCATACACTGTGGGATTTTTGGCCCATTATGAGACTATTTTTCACTCGTGCGACCATTTTGGGGATCGGCCCGAGTTTTGCCTTAATCGTGTGTCGTGCATCGTGTAGTATACATGGGGTAATGAGAAGCGATTAACACCTCATGACCAGCTCACGATCAGCAATCGTATGGTCGCAAGAAAATCAAACCTGTTTAAAATCCTGGTCACCCCTCGTGAGGGTATCGCACTGTTGAAGCAGTGCCACGAGCCGATTTAACACAACCTCTCACACTGCGCATGCGCAAACACATAAGTTGAAGTTTATGGCCAGTAATCCAATTAAATAAAACACTAATAGGCTACAATTAAATGTTGCCTAATGAAAGTAGAAGCGTCAGATGTCTTCAAAAGTTTACCCATCATTAGATAAAGCCTACATCAACATGGGTAAGGTACGTGCAGATAAAGTACACCCCGTCGCCTTTTCCTTTTAGACATTTCTGCGCACAGAATGGCACAAATTGCCAAGGCAGTGCATTTCTCTTTGGTGAGCATTCTCAAATTCTCAGGCCCCGTTTACACATATACGTTTTCCCTTAAAAACATATACTTTTTCCTTCGTTTGCGCCTTTCGTTTACACACAAACAGAGATTTCGCCTCCGAAAACGAATCTTTCTAAAAGCTC
>VVHJ01038244.1:22345-39441 GCA_015107715.1 Tylochromis polylepis
ATTTAGGGTGTAAAAAAAAAAAAAAAAAAAACGGCAATAAAACTAGTCAACAATTTTAGAATAATGTGCCTCAACAAACAAATTGTGAAGACTTTGAATTCCTCGTCATTTACAGTGTATAATATCAAAAGATTCAGAGTGTCTGGAGAAATCCCCGGGTAGAAGGTCAAAAAGTAAGAATTGGATGTTCGTGAGCGTCGAGCTGTCAAATGGCACTGGATTAAAAACAGATGATATTTCTGTCGTGGAAATCCCCGCATTGGCCGAAGAAATCATTGTCTGTTTGACAGTGTGGGGCGTGTAAGGAATAAACTAGCCGTCCAAACACCCAAGAAAGCAGTACGATGAGTGAATACTGACCTTACCCTGCCTCGCGCCCAAATCTTAAATTTTGAATAATTTAATATCAAATGTGCAGTACCTCTAACTCTATAGAGCGTATCTTCTCTTAACTCCATATGGCATATCTAATGGTGGTCAGTCTTATGAGCTTTAATTTGAGCAGACAGCCGTTTTCAGGAAACACTTCTGAAACAAATTTAATAAAAAGCTGGTGAATGAAGTTGAGCATCCAACTGAAGGGTTCTCAAGTTTGGCCCATGGACCAGTGGTGGCCCCTGCTGGTTTTGCCTGCAAGCATTACAAATGAACAGCAAGGATCCACGGTTCATGTCATAGCATGTATATATAACAGTAGGGTTTTTTCTCTTAAATCTCAGCTGTTCTGCTCTAGCCATCACAACTTTCTCCAACTTCATAACACTAACAGACCCCCCACACACACACCCTAAAAAAATCAAGAAATATCACGTCAACACTGGTTAAAAAATAGAGACAAGTACAAAAACGACAATTTCCAGCCACAGACACAATATAAACAGTGAGACTGAGCAGCTTGTATTTTTGTTTTCTCCCTGGACTATAAAAGCAACGCATTAATGAATAACTGAAGGGTCACTACATTTTCAATCTCTGGAACATTCCTCGGCACCGTTTCATGTTCCACTGGAACAATAATAAAAACACGAACTCTAACATGTCAGTCAGTGTCTTACTTCACTGTGACCTTGTGGATTTTGTTCTTGACTTGGCCTTTGTGTTGGCACTGCTCTTTGTTTGCCAGGGATATGTTGCAGGATGGACTGCAGCCAGTGAAATGCAGTGAGGTCATCTGTTTAGATAGAGCCCCAGATGGTTAGAGACCTGGGCTAAAAATCCACTTCAGCTCATTAATCAAAGCCTTTTTTTCCTTTGGCCGAGCAATGGGAGAGATTTATACTTAAGCCATTAAATTCACCAATATTCCCCTCTCTTGATTAGTGCCCCTCACAGCGAATGAAGCCTTTAGTAAATGACATTACAGCCTGCTGGGCTGAAGCTTGGGTGCGCTGGAGAGGCCGGGCAATAGTGTTGATTACTCGTCACTCATTAGGTTGCTTTCGCTGCCGCCGCTAAGCCCTCCTCAGGAGGTTTTTGGCTGAGAAGCTGAGCAGGAGCCCTGATCCAATTCACCTTTAAAGTTCAGTGGAGATGTCTGGGTTGCCATGGGTCAGTGCATCGCTCTCCATGGTGTGCACTCCCAGAGAGAGGCCCTCATTACCTCATTTCCTGTTACCACTGTACCAGGCAAACATCTGAGTGTCCTAGTTCGGTTGTGTAAAGTTTGTTTGTGACTGAGGGTCTAGTAAAACTTTATATAAAAAAAAAAACTTGTTGAATTTATGACTTTATTAAAGGACAAATGTGAGAATCAGACTGCCTGTGTCTATGGTGGCCCTGTGGCGCTCAACACAAAGAGAGAAAAGTACATTTTAAACTGAAAAAAACCTTACATAACTGAGGTTTATTAAAAATAGTTTATGTACTTTTTTGTTGATCAGTGGCAAACAATGGCACATGAGTAGCCAAAAGTTTGTCACAATTATATTTTACATGCAGGAGAACTCAGGAATCTAAGGTCCTTCACACATATAAAGTCATGAAATTTTCAGGCCCCATCATAACTTAAAGACCTCACAGTACCATATTATCTTAACAGAGCTCTTTGCGCTCACATTGCAGGCTTACTTCTGGTTCCTAGATTTTCTAAACTTAGAATGGGAAGAACCTTCGGCTATTGTGCACTTCTCCTGTGGAACCAGCTCTCAGTTTGGGGTCAGGAGACAGACACCCTCTCTAGTTTTAAGATTAGGCTTAAAACTCTCCTTTTTGATGAAGCATATAGTTAGGGCGGGATCAGGTGATCCTGAATTATCCCTTAGTTATGCTGGAATGGGCTCAGACTACTGACGGATGTCCCATGATGCACTGAGCATTTCTTCCACACTCACCTCTTTTCATAATAACAATAAATCCATCATCTCCTTCCACTTATCCAGTTTAGGGTCACATGGGGCTGGAGCCTATCCGGCTGTCATAGGGCATGAGGAAAGGTACATCCTGGACAGAGAGACAGAAAATCACTCAGATTCACACAGTCTATTCACAATAATCAATTAACCTCACCCCATGCATATCATTGGACTAAGGGAGGAAGTCAAAGTAACCGGAGAGGATCCACACAGGTACAAAGAGAACATAAAGAAAGACCCCAGGCAGGATTCTTTGTATACAATTGAACAAAACCAGTATAGCAGGATAAAACTGCCACTTCCTGATTCTGGCCCTGTTGGAGGTTTCTTCCAGTTAAAAGGCAACTCTTTCTATCCACTGTCGCCAAGTGCTGCTCTTAGGGGATCGTCTGATTATTGGGGGTTTCTCTCTGATACCTTTACCTTAATATGATGTGTTTTAAGGTGACTGTTGTTGACTGTTGTTAAGATTGAATTGAACTGAATTATCAGTAGAAAACTAAACAAATCCTGTAAAGTACCCAGCATTGTCAGACATCAGCAATAAGTTAATGAAACTGGTCAGCTAATGTTTTTAAAACAGAACTGCTGAAGTCCTGAATTATAATTATTTCTTATCTTTACACTTTAAATGTTTTCAGGGACTTTAACTATAATTAAATTTTCAGAAAGTATCACTTAATCATAACAAATTCTTTTATTTTGAGTCTCAAAATACAAACTGCTCAGCAACCTGCTCAGGAACATCTCAAAGAACAAAACAACATGTGAATAAATTTTTATGGACAAAGGTCACTGTCACTGTGACCTCATGAATCACATTTTGTCCATAACTCAATAATCCATAAGGTAATTATGACAGGATTTCACACAAGCACCCAATAGCATAAAAAGATGATGTGACAAAGTTTTATATCCAGAAGGTCAAAGGTCAACTCTGGACACACATGGATGTAGATGCGGTTGTGTGGAGTTATACAGTTACTATATGGTAAATCACGTCTTTGCTTATGATAGCTAGATAGTTTTTGATGCAAAATGGTCCTTGTAATGAAATACTGGATCATATGGGGCCCTCAACGGAAATTACTGCTGTGGCTCTTGTGGGTACACCCACTTGGGGACCTTGTGGGTTTGCCTTGCCCATACAGCCCCACAGTTCACCTGCACCTACCCACTGTGGACTCACACATGTGTGTTTGCGAGGAAAGCTGTGATGAAACTGATTTTACATGGAAGCAGACCGGTACAACATCTGCTGTGAAACTGATGCTGTTTAATAATCGTGCGAATCTGCAAAGCCTTAATTAGACTCTGCTGTGGACACGAACGCGGACATCTAGAGACATGGCAGCTGATTCGTCATTCCTCTTATACTTTTTTTGAAGATCGCCGCCTGGGGCGCAAGTGTAATGGACAAAGCCGTGCAATCACAAAAAACACGCAGGCCCGCAGACTTTCGCGTGGACCCTCATGCTCACTGTGTCGTGATGAAATTTATGCCACTCAGACCCGAGAAGACCTTAACGGACTTGCAGATGTGGAAAATATACTTAATCTCACAAAAATATCACAACATATCCATCTCTTTTAGGTCTAACCCTCATGAGAGAAAGTTAAAAAAAAAAAAGATCATTTGGAAAAAATACCAGTAGGTTTGATGTGTTTCAGATAATTATGATTATTATTGTCCCCTGATTGATTATATATTTTGCACTTTAATGGCGTGTTCAAATCAATACATGCAAAGTCTATGCAATGAGGAGAATTGATGTGCTGCACTGGATGCTACGAATAGAGGAAAACTTAGAGTAAATTAAAATATTTCATTTGAGTGAAAAAATGACTTAATAATGCACTGAAATCCACTGGGACAGCTGGGAATCCAACAACAATAAACCATGGAAAAATCCTGTTTTTGAGAAGCTAAATCATTCAACGAGAGAACCTCGAGAAAAATCTGTGAAATAATTATTATTTGGAGTGGCTGATTCGCTGTTTCTGGGGATTTGTGGATTTCCACCGTAAAGGCACCACATGACTGTCATTTTTAAGAAGTTATGACAGGTTGTGATGCTTCTTGTTTATGTGGTTGATTATTCTTAATTGAACAGCATCATAGATGTTTGCTATTACTCGATTTACTCACTAGGCCACTGTTTTTATTTTCTGCAAACTTTCTTACATCTTGGTGCACCCAGAATAGGAAATTGCTATTTTGAAACCTGTTACTAAGACCTGAAGTTGGACTTAATGTTAAAAAAAAATGCCTAAAGAAAATTGTTTTTTGTTATCTCTGTGTGCTTGAGATGATGGACTTCGCGCCTCACAGCCACCGTATCTTTCTCGTGAGACATATTTATGGGTCTGTATCCAGAAATGAATCCCAACTTGAAAGCCGGCCTGGCGGTGCAGCGTTTCACTCATTAACCCTTTTTTCTTCCTAGCACCTCGCGGCAGCCTCTTCCCCACAAAACACATTCGTATAGCTGCCAGTCAGGTCAACGCTGCAATTAAACTGCTTTAAACTTGTTCAGTGGAGCTTAGAGGCTGTAAAAATACTTCCGCTTGAGTGTCAGCGGGAGCCTGTGATGGTTAACGTTGCATTCATTGGAGAATACATTGTGTCTAGTTAATGTAAGTAGTCTGGTCAGTGGGTCAAAAGGGCAACTTGACTAAAGAAAATGAGGAGGCGCAGTAGTTTACAGCTGGCTGGGAGGAACCCCGCCAGCTTCATCAGACTGATTCGTCTCCTCTTTATTTGTCAAACATCAAATTTCTCAAGCAACACAGAATTTATGGACACATTTCCTTGTTTGCCTCCATCCAGATGGACCGAGTTTTATGAGCGTGCGGTGCATGTCAGACAGTGAAACTCACGCTCTGATTACCAGTCAGTCAGGACAGGCGTCATCAATCTTTGGTCTTCAGTGAATGGCAGACTGGCTGCCATAAACAGGGCCTGATTGCAGTGTGCTGTTCCCAGCGGAAGAGTTTTCAGTCCAAGGGAGGAATGGAAACAAAACCCTGCAGATACAAACAACGTGTGTGGGACCTGTGCACTGTGCCACGTCCTAAGATGGCATACTGTACATGCTTTCACCAGAAGTGATTCATCTATTTATTATTCCTGTCGATCAAAATGTCCCCGTAATAATTTGGGATGCATTACGAAACAAAACGTTCTCAGAAAGTTCACAGATGGATAAAATTAGAGAATAATGAGAGAAAACAGAAACATTAAGCACACTTGAAGTACTCTCAGAGGACACTGAGGTCATGTCCTTTGTAGTTTTTTAGGGGATTTTAGAAGCTGATTTCAAAACAAACACCTGGTAAATACTTTATAGGCTTATTGTAGTGTTTCTGATGTTCTCTGCATTTGGTAAACATAGAAACGCATTAACAAAGGACTTGGTGTTCACTGCATTTCAGAGAGAAAGCAAACATAGACATGGTTACAATTTTCGGAAACTTTGCAAACAGTTTGTCCTGGATGTTGACAAAGATTAATAACCGTTCACGATTAAAAGGATTCCCCCGTGTGGCTCCCAGAAAGGTTAAAAACACACAAAACAAGAATTACAACTCTGCTCTGAGCTCCAAATGCAGAGTTTAGGCTGGACTCTCACTGAGGGTTTGCAGGTTGTACTATACATCACCACTCTCTAATTAACAAGGTGAGTAAAATTTTTTTTTTTTTTAAAAAAGCAGTTTGATCTATTGCTCAGAAACAATGAGCTGATGTCATTTGTTACAGGATGAAATCATGGCGAAAGTCAAAATCCCTCCAGCGTTAAGGCTGGATCAGGAAAATGTCAGATCAAGTGGACGTAAAGCAGCTGTTTAAACTTCAGATTGTAGCTCAGCTGAGAAGCAATATGCGTTTTTTCTTTTGCAGCAGCCTTGTGCTGTAAATGTACCAACCTGCTGTGCTTCATAACATCAACGCTGACTCGAGAGTCCTGGATAAACCAATCTGAATGTTTGTGTGTTGTGAGAGGATCAAGTGTCCTGCCAGGTGAGTTTTGGTAATCATGAACTTATACTCTGCTATTTTAAGACAGATCTCAGTTTTTGTTTCATTACGCTACACGGGGAAGTTTTTCTAGACTTTTCTTAGTGCTCTGTTTTGATATCAGTCTTGCACACATACACCTCTAGTTATTTTGCACTCCTTCATTCTGTTTTTGTTTTTTTTAATCTTTATTTTTTTGGAAGCCAGCTGAACTGAACCAGTCGTGGGTCCAGTGAGTTTTGCAATACTGGGGTATTTTCTAGCCTGTACTGGTTGCCAGATTTGGCTACATTAATTTGGGTAATTTGAGTTGAAAACTGGCACATTTATCCACATTTGGATCAGCTGCATCTGATAACACGAATAAAGTCAGGAGGCATACCTGGTTTGGTTTCAGTTTGTTTTCTAAGACCTGCCAGATTTGAGCCAGGGGGGAGGTGGGGGCATCTCCCCTGTGATGCCCTTGCTCAAATGATGTGGTGTGGTGGATCAATAATAATAACTTTGTTTTCTAATTTTGAATTTAAACTGAAAATATATTGGCTTAATAATTCTTGTACATACTTTAAAAACTACACGTGTTATTTTGTAGAAATAACATCAGAGATTATTCCTCTGTTATTTCTGTGCTCACGAGGAAATTGTTGACCTGTTGACTTGGATGTGAAGCTCTGTTGTCTTTGATGCACACTTTGACAGATGCGCGAAATATTAATAATATCAAAACACTCACAAAACTTCACATTAAAACGTCACTGAGTCTTAGTGCAGAACAACAAAACAAAAACATTTTTGCATATTTCAGAGTTAAAAGTTGAGCTGCGTCGTACTCTAACAGCAGTTAGTGCTAACGCCACTGTTTGTTCACTTCAGTGTAGCGTGAATAATTTTCTCAAACGTTACATCAAGAGGTCTCATCTTAACTGATACAACACATTAAGAAAAAAAAGATAACAGAAGGACGTCTTTTTATTATTATTGTTCATTTTGAGTATAATATTGAAATTTCAACATAAATCTTATGTTATGACTTTAATCTTAAAATCGAATTAGTATTTAGAGAATAATGCTGAAATGCTGTCTCAAGATTACAATAAAAAATATTTTCTTTAAAGTCAATAAAGGTGTATGCTCAATCATTCCTCCCTGGAAAAGAGTAGTTAAAAAAAAAAAATTACCACAACAGCGACGCCCATGATGAGTGTATGTAACCTTATGACCACAACAGGAAATGACATTACAATGCAGACTGTATAAAACCAAACACAAACACTATGAGCTCACATATCTCTGTCTTCCTGGCACTGTTTCCTTAATGAATGCAGAGGAAAACCAGCACATCGGGCCAGGTGAGGGCTCGCTGTGGGTATGAGTCATCTCTGTTGTCACGGTTACACAGCATCGTCATTTGTTTGTCTGCCCCTGGCCAGGTCATTAATTACAGAGCCATTTTGGGATGGCCTCAACAAATCATGTGGGTCAATGTGAATTGCAGACATTGGTGCCAACAAAGCTTTCATTCAGAGGACTTCAGGCTCTTAATGCAGAGGACGAATGTTTCACCTCAGCTGCAGCGAAGGGAAAAACAAGAGAAGAATGAAGAGAAGGAGCTGGATGGAAGCAAAGAGCGGCTTTAATTTTATTTTTAACTGTACAGTGACTGAAATATTATAATCTGAAAACTGTCTCCCCTATTTCTGTTTCTTTAAAAATGTCACTTTTAAGGTGTGAACTCAGAAAGTTCACAGTTTGTCTTGAATAATGTTAGCTGCGCTCATGATCGTGTTTTGTTATGTTAATCGTGGTGGCTTTTACGGCCCTGTGACCAGTGTAATTAATGTCATTTAATGTTAATTAGGACTTTGTCTATAGAAAGGGTTTGTGATCGGAATGTGAAGCCATTCACTTTTTTTTGTATCTTGTCCTGTCTTGCAGCTTTTGGAAACACAATTGTAATCTGAATGCACATTTTGCTTTACTAGCAGTCGACCCCACTAGAGGCCGGCCACCCTGGTACGAGTCAAGAACAGGGTCCCAGGACCAAAAGGTGCCCAAGAGCCACCCGGCACCTGGCAGAGCCCCCCCTGCTCCTCCAGCACGGAGGAGGCCAAGCCATTCGTTTACTGTCTAGGAATTTACACTCACCGGTTATCTGCTTGTTAATGTAAATATCAAATCAGCCAATCATATATGGCAGTGCCTAAAATATAATAGATGAAACTGAAATAAGAGTAAAAATGAATTTTAGAGACATGAACTTGAACTTTAACATGAACATAACGTTTGTGTGAGGAGGTAGATTAAGGGCAGGAGACTAGCTGAATATGGAAGGAAGTTAATTATAAAATATATCTGTTTCTTTCGAACACTGTCACAAATTTGTCAATCTGCTAGTTAGTTTCCCCTTGAAAAGCATTTTTTTAGCCATAAAATACTTCATTTGTAATTATATGTGATAAAACCAGCAGAAGTTATTGTACATATTTTCTTTCTGCTCATTCTTAATTTTTCTTCTTTTTTTCATTCTAAGATTGATAGCATGGCATGGTAGGTGATGGTGAGTGAGCTCGACCAGCTTCAAGTAGAAGATGTATGTGTGTGTGTGTGTGCCACAGGCTTAACCCTTGGATTCCCCACATTCCAATCCAAAGTCAGGCACAAGCCTCGCCACTGGTCCGTTTAAGGTGATTGACGTTATTTTCTACCATTAGGCACTACTTTGTAATTGACCTCTGACCCCTCACAAGCGACCTGTTGAAACAGCTTTAAACCAGATCGTCTAATCTCCATGGGAAAAGCCCTCGATCTAGACGGAGGGCTCTCAAAGCAATCAACACCTAAAGGTGAAAGAGGGGAGCCGGGGTCAGTGCCACCGGAGCGCTCTGATCCCGTGTCGGTGAGGGCGATAACCATCATTTTGTTCAGATGCACCGAGCCGCACAAACACCCTCTATCAGAAAAAGTAACTCCTGGTTTCAATTCCAGACATGTTACATGTGCATTTTATTGGTTAAAATACTGGAATCAACACTGGAGCTTGTGCCTACTATCTATAAATTGCAGATTTGATGGATAGTAGTAAAAGTTAAAGACCATCTGTTTAATAGAATTTTTCCATCAAATTTTCATTTCTAGATTTGAGTCTAGCTTCATCTTATATGCAGAAGTTAAGTGTAGAGGATGCGTTTATTTGCCCTTCATAAATTGGAAAAATGTGACAAAACTAATAAAATCCAACAAAATTCGTAGTAAAACCTAACTAATCATTTAAATTATATCTTACATTTTACACATTTTGCAGTGAAACATAAAGAAAAATTCTAAATAATAAAGTCAGATGTTTTTATTAGTAAAAAATTTGAGCTGTTCACAAAGTTTAGCACAGAAAAGCTCCAATTTGTGCTTCCTGCGCTCCAGATTAGCATTTGAGCTTAGCATCTATTTTCAAGACTGAAAAACAAACAACATTTTTTTTTAAACAAATGTTATTGGCTGGTACGTAATATAATAAGAATTAAAGCTAGAACTAAGCTCTGTTTATGTATCAATAATTACATTTTACAAAATAATGTATCTATATTTTTTTTTCTTTTAGTTTCCCAAAGTTGTGAGTACTTGAGTGAGTATGTTTTCTCTCCAGTTTGTCACAACTTACACATTTATTTCATAAGTTATGAGTGTTATGGAAAGCGTACAAATATAAATCAACACAAAACTTATTTGAATAAATATAACATTTTAATGTCCATGAACACTCTGAGGCAGGAACCACAGTGGGAAATTTAGTTGGAAAAAATTTTGCTGACAAACAAATACTGAAAGTTTTTATTTATTTATTATGTTTTTATTTTTATCATTTTATTATGAGTTTTGGGGGAAATAAATTCAGACCAGCTGTTTGTTTTTTTTAACATATACAGTCACCCATTCATTTGAATACACTTTAATAATTTTTAGTGATAATAAAAAGTTTATTTAAATTCCAATTATTCTAATTTGCTCGTTACATTATCGGCACACATTTCCTTCTTTGTACATTTTTCAAATGTCAAACAGACTCTATTAATTTTGTTCAAGCCAGTATAATTATTATCCAACACTGAATTTAATTATAAAATTCAATTATATAAATAAGTTTTTTGCTTTTTCGTCTGCTTTTCTTTGATGCTCTAAGTTCCTGCCGTCCAGCTCCTGTAAATCAGCCTCTCTCTGTGTGCACGCTGTGATGAAAGCCTGGTTTCATCTGTAAGCCACTGTTTATATCTGGATTTGGGAGGCACATGGCATGAGAGAGGTCAGCCTTTATGGGCATTAACACCAAGTCAGACAGACCTCCCACCACGCCTGCATTCATCTAATAAAGCAGGTTTACTTGAGGTCGCTCACTCATCGAGCCTTGATAAACTCGTCAGCTGCAGATTTCTGGAGGTCGACCTGCAGGCAGCGCCAGAATTTCTGGGGCGACTTCGTAAAAATAAAGAGCTAACAGAGCGTTACAAGCTTCCACGTCAAGTCATGGATTTGCTCAGTTTTATTAGTTTTAATTAACAGGATTAAAGGGAACTTTGATCAATTGATTTGATTTGAAATATTGCCTTGCTTTCATGTCTCATCTTTTATCTACAGAAGTAAACTTTATGCAGTCTGGCATCACACGCTGAGGCTCTGCAGCCTAAATTGCAATGTGTCGAGGTGTTTCTAAATATGAAGAATAGCACAGCATTCTTTTACAAAAACTAAATTAAACACCCGGTCTGCCAATGCTCTCCCTCACTGTTTCAATTATTTATATTATTCTTATTATTCCATAATCATGGGCTTTGTGCGTGCAGTGTTTTCTTTCCCCTCTCCTCACGCTGCTTTTCCTTTCTGTCTTTCACTCATACTTACTTTAAAACCTAATAAAATGTGCACACACATCTGCGCTCTCTGCCATAGAAGGAAGGACAAAAGAAGTACACTTTGCTTAATGTTTATGTCCCTTATTGTCTTACTGTGCATGACTATATACATATAAAATTGACTGTGTAAGTTACCCACATTTAGTTTTGCTCACACTCTGTCGAGGAATACAAGGAAGTTTTTTTTTCAGTGTTTGTGTCATATTTTGTATCTTTAAGTAAAATTAACCCAGCACAAAAATCAAAATACAAGACTTCGGGGTTATTTACAAAGACAACCACTACTAACTCATATATGACATATCATGCATTCATATTTCCTGATGCTGATAAAAGGTTAGCTCAGCGAGTAAACTACTGCATATATATACATTTGTCTTTTCTTACTGTTAGTATCTGGATATTACTATTTTATTAGTTTATTATACTGTAACAGGTCAGAGCTGTATAATCTCTGAACTTGCTTTGAGCCAGTTACTAGGGTGTAGTTGCTGATTGCAGGCCAGTGTGTGTCTAACCACTCTGTGATCTTCTTAACCTGCACTCAGACGTTCCACAGGTGGTCCGATTTACCAAGTTGGGAAACTTTGCTGTGTTTTTACGACCTTTTAACTTGAAATGTGAGCGCAACATGAACATTTTTTTCTTGCTCAGTGTTTAAGCAGTAGCTGTTTGCAGTTTTTAATTAACATGGCTGCAACACAAGGATTTGCATTACTAATCAAAAATTTCTTACAGTTAGCAATATATTTATTTTCATCTGCTCTTTTCTCAAAATGTCATCCAGCTTTCTGAGTTTTTACAACGTGAGTGGGCGTTCATGTAAACTTTTCCAGCCAGAAAAAAAGTATTATATTTTCTTGTCATTCTTCTGTAAAATAGCACAACATCCACAGTTAGATTAGAGTTACATTTTAAGGCTTCAAGGTGGCAGAGCATACATATTATGTCTGCAAAGCTAAACAAAACATGATAATGCGAGGAATCTGTGAATGTGATAACACTAAAGCAGCACCCTTTCACAGTTAACCCCAAACTTGTCATGTTTGAACAGAAAGATATGAAGAAGAAAAAGAAGAAGATCAGTTTCACCTTCCTCTAATGTGAGCAGAATTAGGAAACCACCCTTCATTCCACCCAGTGAAAAGATTACTTACTTACTATTATATAAAACCTCATTATCTTCAAATAGGCTTTAAAAATGTTACTCAGTAATTCTGTAATCTTTACCATCATTATCATGTGGCATCAACCTGTGAAAAATAAACAGTATTAGAGTGTTTTTCAAAACAACACAGCTCCTAAACTTGTGAAATCAGATGTGTGACATACTTTGGAGAAAGACTGGTTTAAGGCTGGCTTTTTAGCTGTGTTATTATGAATGTCAACAGGCTTTTGAACAAGCTTTTCTTACTTTTGGAACATAACACAGAAGTTCTGGTTTCATTTTGTGCGCTCTGTACCGAAGACTAAAACTCAGGATACTGTTTCATTTTAACAGCTTGACGAATAAAAACACACTTTTTATTCTGCTGCAGCTCCATCCTTCAAACTTACAAAGTGCTTTTTTCCCTTTACTGACACACGAAATGTCCGAGAAAAGAAAACATGAAAGAAATGGTACGGTTTTAACGATCGATCACATTTCTAACCCTCTGCAAGCCAGTTTTCACATCCACTTCAACCCTCTATCAATGTGGCTCTCATCATCATTACAACCTACAATGCACACTGTATCCATCAATTCTGCATTATTTTTTCAGTTTTTTTATAGTGACATCAGAAACATGTCTCCATCCAATATTTCTCTATATAAATATTGGTTAAATTTGCCACATTTTCATGCCAGCGGTCTTAGAACACATAAAAAACACCATGACATGACTGACTGAAGCTGTTTGCTCTTGCTGGAAATCTGACTGGACAGGGGTGAAGAAGTGAAGCGGTCAAACCTGTACTTGTGCCGTTTCTGCAGCACCACCCCACTCTGCGGCTGTTTCAACAGGATAATGCTCACCTCCACACTGCCAAAGCAGCCTTTCTGGTTCAGGAGCTTATCCAGGAAATTCTTGAGTAGCGTTTAGTCCCAATATGTATCCTAATGAAGGTGCCTGTGAAATGCTGGGTCAATGTGAAGCAGCTAAAACCACTGATGACTGCATAGCTGCAGGCTGCACTTATATTAAACGCCTTGTTTAATATTGATCTATAAAATATATATAAATATATATAAAACATAAACTTGCTCTTCTTTTTTTAAATTAATATTACCAGTATGACCTTTGCTAACAGATTAAAACTTTTCTTTGTACCAGGCTGTAAACACACTTATTTCTGCTGTAAATTTGGGGGATTTTACATTTTGGCCTATGGGGACTGGCCTTTTTTTTTTTTTGAGCTACCCTCTAGTGGTCTTTAGAAGAACTGCAGTGTTACACTGATTCAGATCAGATCTTTTCAAGTAAAACAACCTAATTTTTTTAGTATAACACGGCAACACTTAACTAATTTAAAACAATGTTAAAGGGTAACATAATAAACAAATATAAAAAAAGATAATTTATCGTATTTAGGCAAGGACTGGACATAGCACTGTGGGAGAGGAGAAGCAGGATTAACATGATTAGGCTGAGGTAATTCTGAATGGGTCTTTGAATTGTGCTCATCAGATTTTGCTATCTTACTTGCAGCAAAATGAGCAAAATCAACCCCTCTGTTGCCAGTGAGGAGACAGGCAGTGGAGACTGGGCAGGCAGGTAAATAATTTCCAAGGAAGAGTCAGAGATAAGCCGCTGGCGGTGAGCACCCAACTCCTCAGAGAAACAGACACAGGACAAAGGATAGCACAAATTAATTGGGCAGCTATAAAGATTCTGAGGAGCACCTGCCCACAACTCCACCTGATACTCAAACATATACTCGTAGAAAGAGATAGATATTGTACAAGAGCACAAAACCCCAAGCCTAGCCAGACTATAACATCACTAGGAAGAGTAGCAGTGCCTCTCTTGAAGGGATGTGCTGAAGGAAAATAAGTTGTTCTTAAGTTTGTTTCTGTTTTTGGTTTTCTCGGTCACTAGCTGTATGGTTGAAAGGGTAGGCATAATTATATTTCCAGCTTACACCTTTTCCAGATCACTTATATAAGTTGTAAACTGAGTAATTGTTGTATTACTCTGTTATAATTTCTGCTTTTCTGTCTTTTTCACATGCCCATTATAAAAACATATTACAACCATGGATAGATCTTTTTATCCTTTGTTGATACGCCGCTGAAGACATGCAGATGTCCCTTTATGCATGTTTGCGGTGCGAGTAAAATGCCAATATTAGTATGAATCATCTCTTTGTTAAGCCAAACCAGAGACCTATAATGTTATTTGCAGTCCCACAGATTTAGACACTTACTGTCAACCCTCTGACTCATTTTATATAGCTATTACATGGTATCAAATCCCTTTTTAAGCATTCTAAGTTGCTGTAGTTTAAATTTAAACCTATAAAACTGATTTCTTTGTCTTCAAAGTGGCCTTGAGCCTAAAATACGTAAGCTTTTCCACTCTGCCATTTTGTGAATCCATTACTTATTACACAGTCATGCTGAAATGTTAGTAAATGACTTGCTTTTAATTATCTTATAGTTTATCCTCTCTGTTTGGTACATTTGTTAGATTACTAAACGTACCAAGAGCAAGTACAATCTGCTTGTTTTCCCGTCAACGCTCCCTCCCCATTTACTTCTTCTTTGTTTTCACTGCTGCATTTTTCCTCTGGAGATAAAACCCAGATCCAGCAGTTTATACAGAGTACAATGCTCCTCTATTACATCCGTGACATGTAAAATATTTCCTCTTGAAGTTACCACACGTTTCCTCAAACTGCTTAAAAGCCATAATTGGAAACAGGCAGATTGTGCACCTCTGAGTCACAGTAGCCTGAAATATGTTTGAATCCTTATTGCTTTCTTTCTATCTAAGTGTGGAATGGGCATTTTTAGACTTTAATCAAACCTCTCTGGGAAACTTTGAATTTGCTGATTGGAGGGATCTTTCACTTTTTGGTTCAGGCCGAATGTTTGGGTCTGTGTGTTCCTTAAAGTATGCATGGGAAAGTGCCCCCGCTGGCAGCTCACAGTGGACATTCCCTGTGAATAAATGCATGAATTTATGGCTGCGTGTGTGTGTGTGGTATGGCAGCGGGGCTTTTCCGTCTTGTCAATGGAAAACATTAGTGTCATGCCCCCACGAAAACCCACCCGCACCCCCAGCCCCCCCTCAGCCCCCTTTTGCCTGCTTGTTTAATTCAGTCCATCAACACTTCCTCCTTGAGCCTGTTAGTGTCACACTGCATTTCCTCTACGGCCTCAACCACACTGGCTCGCCACAATTGGCCCGGTTTTGGGTTTCTCTCAAACGGCAAAGGGCTTCAAAGTCAATAACTGCTTTTCTGATTTTTATTGACCTAAAGACTCAACTCTCCACCCACCCCACCCTACCACTCACCCCCACATTTCTTTAAGGGGACTAAATTACAGTAAGGAGGGAGATTGTGGGTTTGAAAGTGTTTCAAACTCCTGCTGATTGCACCTGCAAGTCATTTAACAAGGTGTTCAAACAGGGGGATCCCTGAATGTCTGATTTTCATACAGAATAACAGGCTATACTGTAGTTGAGTTTACATAAGTTTGTCCGGGAGGCAATTTAGTCTTTTCAAATGTTGGACTTGTGCATGCAACATGGCACAAGGTCATGAAATTCTTCTGTAGGATTTTAAAGAGTTCAGTCTGCCTTCATTTCTTTATTTTTACTTTTTTGTTTGTAGTTTTTTAATATATATTAAATAATCTAGAGAGAAGAAATCCAATGTTTTTCAAATTGCAAACTTCAGTACTTGGTTGCTATACATATAATGTAATGTAAAGTGTAGTGCTGCGCATTTTTAAGTAGATGCCATCTTGGCTAAACAGAGAAAAGCAACCACTATCCAGTTTTCAGCAAAGGAGAACTAGCAAGCTAACAGTAGCAGATTTTTATCATGTACTTGTGTTGCGTGTGCTTTGATCCTGTTTTGTGTTTAGGTTCCTTTAATTTTTATCTTCAGTGCAGAAGAATTCAGTATTATTTGATTTTAGAGACGCTACATGTTGTAGCCTAAATAGGCACAAAATCTACCAGCTAGCTAGCAAAACCCTATTCTAATAGAGGACCTATGAGGAATTGGTTCCTTATAGCGCCCCCTTTAGTTATATATTGAGGTGTCAAGTACAGGGGAGGTTGTCAAATATTGTCTTTTTGGGCAAAAGAGTTGAGATTTTGCCCATAATCAAAGTCACCTGCTCTAAAGTTGATATGAAGGGACAACCCCGCCATAGAAGCCAGAACTTTTTTAGTACCAGGATGTGAACATGTTTATTTCTGCTCTAAAGTCTCTCAAGTTCTTACTAGCTCTAAAGTTTTTAACATTAGAGTCTACAATGGCCTCGCTTTTGGAGTCAGGCTCAAGTGGCTGTGCGAGGGACTGCATTTTGCAGCCGATGAGGCTTCGTTGCTGCTTGATGTAACCACACAGCAAAGTATGCAGGGGAAGGGGAGCCATACAGACATAAACCATCATAAAGTTTAACATGCTTAAACTAAAGATGATGTACGTGCATTTTCATATTCTAAGAATTTAGTGCAAGTAAATTCAATTTAACTGAAATATGGGCAAAATTGATGATGCATCAAATCACATCATTGGGGCATTAAACAGCTGACCCCTGTGATGTTTTACAACAGAAGGCATATATATATATATATATATATATATATTTATTTTAAAATATGT
>VVHJ01038246.1:0-12461 GCA_015107715.1 Tylochromis polylepis
GCAGTTCTGAAAGCAGACAAAAAGAAAACATATTACTGATACAGAAATAGTTTTCTATATGAGATCACTGCAAAAAGTGCAGCCTTACCTAATGTCCACCCTACTGTCACTCATTTTATACTAAGATTTAAAAATATAGTTGGAATTGCTATGGCAAGTAGCCTTCAGTAATAGTAATAAATCACACAGCAATAGTACATTCATGTAGTTGTAAAAAGCATGACAATATATTAAGTAATCCAAAGTATTCAGAATACGTTACTCTCATTGAGTAACGTAACAGAATACGTTACAAAATACATTTTGGGGCATGTATTCTGTAATCTGTAGTGGAATACATTTTAAAAGTAACCTTCCCAGCACTGCCCAGGGTGTCCAGCCAAGTAAGATGTGCCCGAAGCACCTCACCCATAAGGTATCCTAGTCAGTCATAACTGGCTCTTTTTTAATGCGCCTCACAGTTAACAAAAAAGGCTCGGCCCAGATACTTATCAGAGGAAGCTCTGAAGTTTCCATGTGTCCCATTTAATCACAACATTTTTTTCCATCACTATACTAACAGCTGTTGAGCATAGGTGAGTGTAGGAACATTGACTGACCAGTGAATCAACAGCTTCCCCCTTTTTACGCTTAGCTCTCTTTTCACCTCTTCTGTCAAGCACCCAGAGTGGGCACTCCACCCTTTTTCGGATGAGAACCGTGGCCTCAGACATGGAGGTGCTAATTCACATCCTTACTGCTTCACACTCAGATGCAAACACCTCAGTGAAAGCTGGAAGCACCACTTATAGCCAAGAAGACCAGATCATCACCAAATAGCAAAGACGTGATCCTGAAAACTCAAGGAAGTCTGAACTCATGTAGCATAATCCATCACCAAATTCCTCAATAAAGAGGCAACATATTAAAAATACAGTGTTATAGTACCAAAGCAGACTCCTTTCAAGATCTATTCAGTGTGTTCTGGCGCTTTCCATCATATTACATTATCCATATCAACAGATGGATTCTGCCCAGAGACCCATGAATGTAAATGTTAAACTTTCCTTTTTATGTTAAACAGTTAAAACATGTCTAATACCACTTCATCAAAAACATCTGGAGCTCTTTCATTTTAATTTAACTTTTACTCTTTATTGTTGCACGTATGCTGATTCATCTATGTAAGAGGTATAATTTTAATCAGGTTTCTTTCCTGTCCTGTATGTTTTCCAATAAAAATGAAAAGGTGGGGTTTTTTTAAGTTGTAGCAGATCCATCTGTGGCAACAGTACTACTACCTGTGGCTATCTTTAGTAGATAAAGGTGACAATTTAAATGCAATCATGCCTGTGCCACACATTGCATTATTACAGCCTGATTATCAATATCTGGGCTAACAATAATCATTTTCTCCATCATGAAAGGCTCTTTCAGAGTGTCAGGTCGGTGTGTGCATTTCGCTCGATCTTGTCTGTTTCTTATCACCCCTCATCAGCGGGGAACAAGGTCGGAAGTGGGGCTGCTCATCCGAGGTGAGGAGGAGAGCCAAAAGAAGGCAGCATCCTTATCAAAGGCCTGGGTGCTAAGCCTCGGTTAAAAATAGAAACCGAGGGAGATTGGCATCGATTTCTGCAGGCGTTGACGGCCCGATTGACAGCAGCACTGCGGCGTCGGGCTGTTGAGCCATCGAGGGAATCCGCCAGACTGCCTATGATGAGATGAGATGGGATGGGAAGATAACTTCTGACAAGCCCTCCACCCGCCACCCATCTCTAATCACCCTGTCTGCACACACACACAGAAACAGACACACATAGAGAGAAAAAGTAATTACCACATGCATGCACGCATACACACACTCAGGGACATACACACTTGCTGCCCCCTGAGCAAGTAATGGGACTTTGGCTGGCTGAGCATCCACCTGTCCAGTGTCTCCTGCCAAGTCAAAGCTCATGTGCTCGCACACATACAAAATACCTCTGGATGTCCCTGCACAGCCACCAGCTACAGTCCTTCAGGGTTATCTCACTAAATTATCTACCATCAGTAAATACTTCCTAATATCCATGAGACGTCCTGAAAAGAGATGTCAGTGACCTTTGTTTTACTGCTGTAATTGAACCCCACAAAGTGATTACTGTTATTACACTGTCCGCTTTAGTGCACCTCAATGTTATTCATCTCCCTGCTGTATTAGCAGCAATTCAGTCAAGCAAATGTACTTGGCAGCCTGTTGTCCATATTTTTTCGGTCCAAGGTTATCTTGTTTTAGTAATATTCTTGAAGGCCTAGCTTATCATCTAAAGGTTGATACCAGTATGCATCTGGATCCAGAAGTCATTTGTTTTCTAGAATAAAGACAAGAACAAGCTAGTCCTAACACTCAGGCCTACAGTGACCTCTTACAACTCATTTGTCGTTGGCTACACCCAAACAGAAACCCTGATATAAAACACCATTTTGTAATTTAGGTCTCAGTCACACAGGCCTAAAGACCAGTCAGTAATCCCCTGGCAACCTCTGAATGCTAGGCAAAAAATGTGTCTTCCCCAATTGGGTGTTGGATGTTGCGGGCTGTTGCTGGGTGAAATCATGCGATGTTCCAGATTAAGTCAGAATTTCCAAGTTCCCAGTCAGAATTTTAATTTGGAAGGCCCTGTGAACTTGGATTTCCTACTCAGAGAGCCAGAGCAGCCCCACCTACCCTGAGTTAACGATCCAAGATGGCAGCAGTAAAATTGTAAAACTTTTAATCTGTACTGTTTCGCTTGTGTATTTGTGACTCACTGAATAAGCCATGTGCAGAGCATTGACCAAGCTCTATCCATGAATGTGGTGCAGCGGTGCTTTTAAGCACAATAACACATATTATGCTGTATTGCTAATGATACATTAATGGCTCTACCTTGCTAAGAACCAAAACAAATTCCTGTTTTTCCAACGTGAGTTTTAACTTCTCAGGTGTTTGGAATGCAGCATCAGATTTAAAGGGGGTGCTGCTCCAAAAACCTACTTGTGATTGCTTTGGTTGCAAGCTTGTCTGCAAACACTCACTAACTAGCCAGCAACGCAGTGAAATTTCAGAAAGTGAAACTCAAACTGGAAATGGATAATGTTCTCCTTCAAATTAAAAGTTTGAATTATTGCCGAAACCAACATATTTCAAAAAGGAGCGACTTTTACTTTGAAGGTGAACTTTCTCTGTTTTCATTTTTGCGTTCCACTCTGTTTACAGACATCTTCCATGCAAATGAAGCAATCTGCTCTTGGAAGGAGGTTTCCAGCAGCCCTGTATAGCATATACTGCATACCTCTTTGTGACCAATTTTACCTAGCAACAGCAAACAACCTCCAGCAACCATTCACAGCTGGTTGAGGAATATTCACTTTTCCCTAGTGACCAGTGGTTGCCAGGCAGTAGCCAACTGGTCTGCAGGCCTGTGTGGCTGGGGCTTAAGCTGTTTAATCACTTGGAAAGCATTTATAGAGTCTTTTACTATTGCACTTGTTTTTGAAATCAGGGAATTCTCCCCCTTACGTCCATTAGAAGAAATGCAGGTTTAAAGTACTTTTGCATTGGTTTCATATTCCAAACCTGGAGGCTTTGTCCATCTTTTTTATATAGTCTATACTTTGAACAGAGACAGGGTGGCCTTTTCCACATATACAGTCTAAGATAAGCTAACTGGCTTCTTCTCCAGCTTCATGATGGTCATACAAAAGTTCACTAAAGCTTTTCATCTGATTCGTATTCATATCAAAATGACTAACTCTTAAAACCATTTGGCTCAAGAAGAATTATACTTCAGTGTTTTTGGCACAAAAATACACAAGTCTAATTCTTTTTGAAGAATTAAAAGATCATCTCTAGATCTGTAAAAAGAAATGGGTGGAAGGCTCCTCTCTCCACTAATTTTCAGAGGAGAGGCTCTTCTGCTATTAAGTTTTTGGAGACCCACATCTCAGAGGACTACACATGGACAGCCAAATCCACTGCACTGATGAAGAAGGCCCAACAGCACCTCTATTAACTAAAGACACTTAAGAAGACCAATCTGTCCACAGAGCTGTTCAAGGGCTTTTATCACTGCACTAATGAAAGTGTTCTAACATACAACCATGCATTACAGCACAGAGGCTGAAAGGGAAAGGGTCCAGAGAGTCATAAGCAACTTACAGAAAATCATTGGACTCGCTCCTCATACTGGAGGACATCTTCAGGACACAATCCACCCGTAAAGTTGGATGCATCCAGAAAGCTGGAACTCACCCCTCTGTGAGTATGTGGATAATTTGTAGACACAGATTCTCACATACTGTGGGTATGTGTGTCTACAAATGAGTGTAAATATACATTATTTGGCATGATTGCACAAGCATGTGAGGATGTGTGATTGCTATCTGTGTGTTAGCAAGCGCGAGTATGTGAAATGTGATTTTTAGGTGTACACAGCTAATTTTGTTGTGCTTTCTCTAGGTGCAGTGACACTAAAAGCATCTTATTTTGATCCTGGAAATATAGCCTGCTGTTTTTCTTTCACTCTTATAGAAGTTTTTTTTTTTTTTAATGTCAACATAAACCAACAACAACAAAATAAAAACAGAATTTGTTAAGTTTCAACTACATAATATAAACTATCCCAAATATGGAAGTTCACAGATATTATCCAAACACATGACAACAAGCCAAATCTTTGTGACCAGGCTTGAACAGGGGAGTATAGTCATGGGAGCAAAAATAAATCATTTGAATCAAACACAAAGAAATCAGAACACACAAGATATTTACCACAAAAATGGCTGGCATGCTTGAGTCCAAAGAGAATCTGGTCACTAAATATTTGAGCATTAGGACATACGGGCAGAATAATGTCTGTGGCCTACCCTACAGACTTTATAAACACAGGTGATGCTGGAAACTGGTGGGATGATTTTTTTAAAAAGCTTAGAGGTACAACTAAAACTACTCTTCCAGTTATAAGTAAAACTAAGTGGATTAAAGTAAGGTAAGTGAAGTCCTTCGGTGGACACATATTGGGCTTGGGCTTGCTAAACACCTCCGTAATGAAGTATTACTGATGTTCAAATCCACTCAAAAATGTGCGTGGTTACTTCTCATGGTTGAGTACCACAGCAAAAGAAAACATGGGTTCACTTGTTTTCAAATTCAGCTCACCTAAAACCGGAGCATGTACCTCTAAGCACCATTTTTCTCAACAAAATTTCAATCCATTCTGCTTCAGTGGGCAACTTGGAGAACTAAAATCCAAACTATAAAGTGCTGGGAATGTGGCTATTTAAGAATTAAACATTTTCATATGATAATATTTGCATATTCATAGATTTGGGATTCTTTGTAGATGTCATTTCAAAGACTTCTCAGTAGGAAATTCGGCTTATTTATGGAAAAATTCAGTGAGGCATTTTTATGATTTTAATCATGGCCCGGGGGAAGGTTTTAGGTCATGTGCAAGCAACATTAACAAAAACTAAGATAATTCTTAACAAACCTTTCAGTTTTAAACATACATAGGTTTCTAACTGTATGTTTTTTAACAAACAACTCAACAAAAGGCAAGAAAAACAAATTTACAGTGCCCTGAAGATGAATCTGAGACTTTCGTCACACATAATCCTCTCATGCAGACACTCGGCAGCCTTTCCTTTCTCTTTTGATGGTGAAATTATCCAATAAAGCTAAAATAATCATCATCAAAAGCTGAAAGTTTGACTTCTTCTCATAATTAGGTGATTTGCAGCAATCTGCCACACAGACTCTGTCAATCTGTCAGCATGATCTTCCTCCTGTTAAAACTGCCTGAGAGACAATTACTCTGAGCTCCTCCTAATTAAAAACTCATTGAAATTTATGAGTGCCTGTTAAAAATGATTGAGTTCTGTTTCCTTGGGGGGATGCCATTAGGGAAGTGAATTTCTTACAGGCCCCTTTATCTGTGCTTTTGTCCACATTTAGCTGTGACATAAAAAGGTATGTGTCTCCCTCTGGTGGTAAAAGCTGTACAACAGAAGATGAGATTGTTGTGGAAGATGCAGTAATAATGACCAATGCTTGGATTCACGTCCAGTGAAGTGAAGCTTTTGGATAGATGGATGGATGAAAATGGGTGAATGAATGAACTGTAAAGGACTGGGGGTTCCATTTTGGTTTGTAATGGAGCTCCGATGCCATGATTCGTGTCAAAAAAACTGCTTCCATTTTAATCCAGTTGAATAGGAATATGTCCTTATTTATGAAGTTTATCCTAAAAAACGGGAAAGAGTCATTGAATTTGCTGACTACTCACCCGTAATTTGCTCAAATGATGTGCTTCTTAATACACTGACATCATTTTTAAATAGGATTCATTCTTTAAGCTGAAAAGGACAAAAAGCAGATGACAACAAAAAAATATGATTAAAAAAATATGGATCAAACAGAAAAGACAGCTTACCTATGGATATTTGATAGGAGCTCAATCCAGCAAGACTCATGTTGGTCATTTCAAACTTACATTTCCAGATCTGTTGTATAGAAAGTACAAAGATGGTGTTTGACTTTATTTATTGGTTGCATTTCCATACGTGAACATATTTCAGTGTTCACTATCAGAAGACTGACATCACACTATCTGCAGCATGGATCCAAAAACTCACGTTAAACTTAAGTCCACTTTCACCCTTTTAGCTTCACCTTCACAAGTGGACAAGATGTCAACTGTGACAGACATTTTCCTATGTGTGTGAAATATTACAGCATAACAGCTGAGTGATCAGTGATCGAAGGCTTCATAGAGATTGGTGTTCTTTAAAGAGGAATTGCTAGTGTGATGTTTCAGTGCAGGGGACCTGGCTGATGACCTGACAGCTGCACATTCAATAATACCAGACATTTCAGTTCAGTAACACCACAAGAAGGACCGCCTGTGCCTTTCTGTGTGTGTGTGTTGTTTGCAGATTCTCCCTGTGCCTGTGGATTTCCAGTTTCCTCTCACAGTCAGAACACATGCTTGTTATGTTAGTTGGCAATTCTAAATTGGCCGTAAGTGTGGGTTTGAGTGTGTGGTTGTCTGCATCATCCTCGCAACTGACTGGCAATATGCCCAATGCATAAGCTGCTTTGCCAGTTAGGATAAACTCCAGCCCCTTGCTAACCTGTCTGAAATATTAAAAAAGAAACAATACCACATTTTTTACCACTTTTCTCAATTTTCTTCCAGCCTATAAGATGTCTTGGAAACAAACCATCATCTGAGCTGCCCGGGGGAAAAATGAAAATATTTGAAGCCTCCAGTATCCAGTCAGCTTTGATCATTTGAATGACTTGGCACTTTAAATTGCATCAACTTCTTCTCCGGTAGAGGAAGTGAGAGGTGACAGCCCACAGTCCCACAGCTGAGAGTTTGATGGTGCAGATTCATCTTGTCTGCTGTCAGTCTTTACTTTTACATTTCCAGTTGTAATAATGCATAAACTAAACTGCATAACCCAGCTAAACCTCAGCAGTGATACTGAAAAGTCTGGATACCAAACCCCAAAACATAAATGCCAGACACTAAAAACTTAATTTAACAGTGATTATGAATAGCTGTTTGCTTTCAAACTGTTGTTTGCATTTTGCTCTGGGCAGACCTCAGTATGTATACCTGGGTGACTATGGTCAGTAACATGGGAGTGCCACAGGGGACTGTGCTTTCTCTGTTCCTGCTTACCCTGTACAAATCAGACTTCATATACAACTCGGAGTGCTGTCACGTGCAGAAATTCACTGACACTACTGCCTTCGTGAGCTGTATCAGGAGTGGACAGGATGAGGAGTACAGAAAACTGATCGCAGACTTTGTTGAATGGTGTGGATCCAACCAATTCCATCTTAACACCAGCAAAACCAAGGAGTTAGTGGTGGACTTTAGGGTCTCCAGGTGGGGTCTGGAGGGGGGACAGCATAAAGAAGTGTTTCACGTCTGGAGAAAATGGCAAGGAAGGCAGGCTCTGTTGTTGGCATGGAGCTGGATAGACTGACATTTGTGGCAATGTGATGGATGCTAAGCAGGCTCCTGTCAATCATGAACAATTCACTGCACCCACTGCACAGCATCATCTCCAGACAGAGGAGCATCTTCAGAGAAAGGCTGCTGTCATTTTCCTGCTCCAGATTGAGGAGATCGTTCCTCCCCAAAGCCACGTGACTTTTTAACTCCATCTGGGGAGAAGGAAACATTAATGTCAGCATTCCACACTGTTCCACACTGTAAAGCAGGGGCATCAAACTCATTTTACATCATGGGGCACATACAGCCTACTTTGATCTTAAGCGTAAAGAAGTTACATATTTATCTGTTTTTCTACATGATAAAGAAAAAGCTGCTGTGACAAAGAAAGACATCTGTCAGCACGACTCTTTGGACTTTGTTTTTCACAACGTTACAGAGGTTTTATTAGCGACATAGCTAAACGTTTTGCAATTTGGCATAATTTGTGAAAGTTGACATTTCTTTTTTGCCTGCTTTCCATTAGCACACTGAATATTGATACTAATAATAGCATTTTACAGGATTCATATCATTCTAAACATGGCTGAACAGGATGGCTGCCACTACACTGACGTGCCGGACTATAAATCTATTCTCCACTCCTGAAATTACGGTACATGATGCTCTGTGCTGAGACTGCATAACAAAGGGAGGGTTTGTATTTTAATTTTAAAAAATGTAATAAAAACAACTCTATTACTAGTTTGCTTCATCCACAGGTCTATGACTTTCCACTGTCTGTACTGAATAATGCTACTTTAAGTGCGTGATGATTTGGAGGACTGCTTCTATGTGATTAACTGATGACTGAGGCTGAAATAATGTGTTTGCCACAAATAGTTCTTTAACTTCTTTAATGACTGAGCCTTTTCCTCGGATTTGATAACTAAAGGCTCCACCCTAAAACGGGTGGATTAGCTTGAAATCTCCGATTGTTCTATCTGAATTATTCTTAGACAGAAGGTATCCGATTGTCCAATGGAATAGAGGTTTGCAAATTTGAAAAGGGATGACTACATTTGCAAACAGCATATTCAATTAAAGTACTGCATGCATGACATTATGACTGGGAGCTGAGCCCCCCTAAAAGTTTGAAACTAGAATCGCCCCTGAATTAAGACATGTATACATACAACTACACAAACCTATAGGGGAAAGAGAAAAAAATACAGCAAAATAAAAAAAAAAAATAGAATAAATAAATAAATGACCCAACAAACAATGGGAGAGCGACTGTAACAATGAAGAAAGACATTAAAAGCATTAATAAATTTGAATGCTTGCCTGTCTTCTTTTTTTTAACTTTATTAACAATTCAGGCATTACAGATATGAATGAACTAAAGACAATGTCAGGGAGGTTCGTATAATAGCAATTAGACACAAGCTAGAGGATGAAACACATAATATTAAACAAGGAGCATAAGTTTATAGTTGTAATTGCTTTTGTATTATGAGAATGTTGTATAGGTTTAAAATATTGTCTGGTTTCATTTATAAAGCATTGAAAGGAGAATTTGGATTTATGTATATGTCGCCCTCCCCTGCAGTCGCTCGACGAGGATGACGCTATGCCTAGGTCGAACGCTGATTGGTAAAAGACGCCGCGTTAAACCGGAAAAGGAAGCTACTGCCAGAGTTCATCTCAAAGAGGAAAAGTCTCCACGAAAGAGTGATAGCAAATTGCCACACGGGACCAGCACACCGCAGAGACGTGGTTTCTCTGTATGGCTTTGACAAGCAATTGGCCGAGCAGGTTATCCCAACCTGTACGACCCAGATCATGAGTTTTACAAGAACAAACGGATTAACGCTATATCGTGGCGTGAAATCGCAAACAAGCTTCACACTGATGCAAAAAATTGCAGCCATAGGTGGAAGCGCGTGCGGAACCGTTTTATCCGAGCAAGAAAAAAAGGCGGAATGCGGTTCCTCGAACACATCCCCGTTGTTAGAGTCGCTGTCGTGGCTGGTGGGCTTTGTTAAATACAAGACTACGGAGGTAAGCGACACGACAAAAACCCGTTTTTGGTTTTGTTTTGTTTTTTCTTTGTGTGTGTGTGTATGGTTTTTTGTTGTCGTTGTTGTTGTTGTTGTTTTTAATGTGAACGTAATTCTTTTAATAACGATATTAAAAACGTCAGTAATGCTGCGTTCAATTTACCTCCGAGGTGAGAGTGTCATCGCTCTCAAGTGCGTTCCAGTAGTAAGTCAGAAAAGCAAAGAAAGTTAATATTTGTTTTGCACGATAGCAAATTAGAGCCATTCGTACATCACTTGCAATACAGTGGAATGTTTTGTTTTTTTGCGCTTAAAAACGAACGTAAAGAAGACACTTAAAAAGCGCTGTATGACTATCAACTGCACGTACACAGCGACTTCTGACATGTAAAATCGGATTAGCCCCACCAACCAAGATTTGAAACTTGCGATTTATACAGCCATTGTTGTGTATTTGCGAAAAATACAAATGCTATTATGATTTCTAAATCACAGAAATAAGCATTGTATTGCAAGTGTTTGCACTACCTTGCATAATAGGCCTCTGAGGAATAATTAATATTCTTGCCAATATAAAATCATTGTTTTCAAGAACCTGGACAGAAAAAGGAATATGATATGTTCTGCCCAAAGCTAAGTGACCTTTAAAATTCTGAATGGGATTTATCCATCCAGTCAATGTTTTCATGCAAGGTTCAACTGGAAAAACGATTCCTGTAGATTCTATAAAGAAGATATGCTAACAAAAAAAAACACAAAAAAAGAGGCAGTCAGGGAATGGAGTGGTTGTATTACGTCCAGTATGAGGCACAGCTCCTGAAAATGTGCATGTGATGTCATGTGAGAAACCTGCAAGTTTCTGTGTTTGTTTGTTTAATATCTTTTCCTTTCTTTTGTCTTCATTACAGGTGGAGATTCAGAGGATGTCCTTAACCCAACCTGCAAAAATCCAAATAGACATTACAAGATTGTGCAAAGAGGTGCAACGTTACCCGTGTCTTTACGATGGGTCCTTAACACATAATAGAGACGTGGAAAAGGCCAGCAATTTGTGGAGGGAAATTGCAAAGAATTTGGGAGTCAGTGAAAGTGCTTGTCGGATAAAGTGGAAATCTTTAAGAGACAAATTTGTGAAGATGAGGAAGAGGTTGCAGCTGAAGAGAAGAATGGTGCAGCTGGCAGCCTTGCTTCTGTTCCCCATATATATTCCTTGATGGGCTGGCTCTCTGTGAGCCACCGGAAGTTAATTTACATTACCTCTTCTGGAGACTTTGAATTTATCGTTAAAGGTGCTGTATTGATACTAAAGTGTTAAGCAATATGCAAACACACATGCACCCTTCCACTGAGACCCTTTTTGATGAGCCTTCAGTGAATAGTAGACCTGAACCTCTCAGGTCTGAAGTAAAATATAAAGAAGTGACGGGTGGTTTAAGAACATTTTCTTTTATATCTCATGTGCAAATGTACATGAAGTTATAACAAGCTCATATTTGTTGCAGGCAGAGGGAAGCAGCGATACAGTCACCCTGCTCCAGAAAACTGTTGATCTCAGCGATTCACCGCACTGCTCAACAGCATCACCTACAGAAGGGTCACCGTTTCCACTCGATCCCTCCTCCTCAGCATCCACAACTGTCATGAAAAATCCTCACCCACGACCACTGAGGATTTTATTCAAAACGAACTCCAGGAGATTAAGAAGATTATTAAGAAGGCCAAAGAGGATCAGAGGAAGAGACAAGACTTGGGTATGATGTTTGGTTGTGATGGGTACAGGTCCAAGGGGTGCATTTATTTGGACTGCAGTATTAATTAGCTTCAACATTACTGGTTCTTCTCATGTGATTGGATAAATTATATATATATATATATATATATATATATATATACATTACACTCAACAAAAATATAAACGCAACACCTTTGTTTCTGCTCCGATTTTCCATGAGATGGACTTAAAGATCTAAAATTCATTCCAGATACACAATATTACCATTTCTCTCAAACATTGTTCACAAATCAGTCTAAATGTGTGATAGTGAGCACTTCTGCTTTGCTAAGATAATCCATCCCACCTCACAGGTGTGCCACATCAAGATGCTGATCTGACATCATGAGTAGTGCACAGGTGTACCTTATACTGCCCACAATAAAAGGCCACCCTGGAATGTGCAGTTTTTTGCTTTATTGGGGGTCTGGGGACTCAGAACCAGTCAGTATCTGGTGTGACCACCATTTGCCTCATGCAGTGCAACACATCTTCTTCGCATAGAGTTTATCAGATTGTCAATTGTGGCCTGTGGAATGTTGGTCCACTCCTCTTCAATGGCTGTGCGAAGTTGTTGGATATTAGTGGGAAGTGGTACACGCTGTCGTATACGCTGGTCAAGCACATCCCAAACATGCTCAACGGGTGACATGTCCGGTGAGTATGCTGGCCATG
>VVHJ01038247.1:0-11219 GCA_015107715.1 Tylochromis polylepis
TGTTGTTATGTCATCTTAAATTGGTCATGTGATTGGTTTAACATGGCTACTTTATTCTTCCTCAGCCAATCAGCAGCACTCATGCGATTGTTTCTCCCCCAGCTCCCGGTAAGCTGAGGTCTGTGTGTTGAAAAAATAGTAACGCGTCTGCACCGCATTTTCTTCTTAGTAACGGTAACGGCGTTGTAACGATAGAAATAGTAATTAGTTAGATTACTAATTACTGAAAAACGTAACGCCGTTATTCCCATCACTGTGCATGACACACACCAGATTACCAAAATCGAGATTTGCACAAGAAGCCAAAACAGCAAAGTGAGGTGCACACCAACAGTTTTGATGTCACTTTTGACACATGCCTCTGTTCACAACAGCAACAACAGTGAGCATAAAGTAGATGTAAGGTAGCTTGGTCCCTGCAAACACTGGTCTGAACATCGGTATGTGGAGCTTCTTTGCATACAGCTGGAGCTGTGTGCCTGAGGCAATCTTATTAACATATTTGCAGTCATTGACATCATCTACAGCCTAGATTAGAAAAAGCTGTCTGAAGAATGAGTTTTTCACAGTTAGGCAATTTTTTTTAAATATATATAAAAAAGGTATTTATGTCATTTATACACACACACACACAGATATATTTCTGCTAAAGCAGGTAATGCTGTTTGGTGCCCGGGTGTACTTAATGTTTGTTATCCACAGAAGAATACATCGATTGAGTGACTTTGTCTAATAAACGATTGACCAAGCCGATATTTTTTTCTTGCACTGGTATTAAAGTTCAACACTTTCCACATGATGTTTTTCTTTTTAAAGGAAAAGCATCAATTCATGTTGACTGCATGTAGCAAAGAGTTGAGACAAAGCCATGAAATGAGGCAATAACAAGTCTTGTCATCATCTATACTTTACTGTGAGTAAATGACATCATTATTGGGAGGTATTGATCGTCTCGTGGCTGTGTGGCAGCAGGTCAGCTAATAGATGGTGGTTATTCCAGCTGAGGCCAAGTTTATAGACTAGAGAGAGAGCGTCAGACCTAAACATTAGCACTTCAGTGGAGATGGGGAGGAAAGTACAAGATGTGATTATCAAGCAGGACATTACCATTATGTCTATTTATAAGAACACTTTCTCAACAAAATTAAAGCAGCACTGCCTGCATCAAAGTCTTTAGCACTGTTCAGATACTTTTTTAAGGACCACAACCTATTTGCACATACACGCTACATTTGCACACATCAAGACATTTTCACAAACAGAAAATAATTACTATGAAGCGGGAAACACACACACACAGAGTAAAGATTTATACTGTAACAGGAGTGTTTCTATGTTCTTAGACTATTTTGTTTCCATAATAAAATTATACCGCTACACAGTAAACAATGATTTTTATAATTGCCTTCTATTGTATCTAAAATATATTTTAATTTATGTTAATATTTTTTTTCTCCTCTATTTTACTAAGCAAAATGAATAGAGTTCAACACACACACGCACACACGCACACACACACACACTCTTCCTCACGCATCACATGAAAACACTGACACAGTTATTACTTCGTTTACACCGATATGTTCTTTTGGAAGTGTTTTGTTACCATGTCATGTATGTTTTCATGTCTCTTGTCATTTTTTAAAATAAAATATAAAATTAGGATATTATTTTATATAATAATGTTATATAAATAACAGTGGGTTTTAATATGAGGAACTATGGAAATTCATTTAAACTTACTACTTCTAAAGTAATTTTTTAAAAAACACACAAAGAGTGCAGACCCGCTTCCTAAAGTTTAAAAAATGTTACTGCACTACACAATAAATTTCATCAAAAAAATCAACTGTGAAGAAACAACCTTTACCTGTAGTGTTGATTATCTGCTCCTTGACCGACCTACAAAAGAAGAGACTTCTCCTTTCTCCACAGTTAAACACACCAACAAGACAAACTGGACCAAATCAAAACAGCTTTTCACAATTTCGTGCTGCCTGTCTAGTTTTCTTTTATGTATGCTGACAGCCTCCGATATGCCGTTCCAATCTGCATGGACACCTCAACCTTTCTACATCCCTTCCTGACTGAAGAATTGTAAAATATTTTTACTTATATACTCATCATCAAAATATTTGCCATTAGCTGTCATGAGACATGTTGGCCAATTTCATGAGTAACAGAAAAGTTATCTATCAGACAACAGTCCCTCAGTTTCTATCGCCACCCTGGTAGTCAGCCTCACCGGTGGCGGTAATTGTTAACCCTGGCCTAGACAAGTCTGGTTTGTAAATTTTATTGGTGCAGGTTTGATTTCGTAAAGATTGCACATCAGATGTCTTGATGCATGCTCAATCATCCAGGTAAGTAAATCCCAAAAGGTTGAATAAAATTGAATTGAATTGATTCTGTTCATCTGAGAAACGTTTCGTCACTCATCCAAGTGACTTCTTCAGTCTCAGCTGACTGCAGGTTTCCCCAACCATGTGGTACATCCTGAGATTTCATTTTCACCCAGGTGTCATCCACATACCTGAACCAATGACTTGGTGTTCCAGGGTAGGATAACAGAGCCCTCTTTTCCACTTCTTCGACACACAAGGAGGCCACAATGGGTGAAATTGGGGAACCCATGGTACACCCATGTTTCTGCCTGTAGTACTGACCCTTATATGTGAAATAGGTGGGATTAGGACACATTTCCAAGAGCAAACACACTTGGTCGGTGCTGAGAGTGGTCCTGCTGCTGAGGCTGGGGTCATCCTGTAATCTCTTACGAACTACCTCCAATGCGTCAGTGACTGGGATGTAAGTGAAGAGAGATGTAACGTCGTATGAGACCATCATTTCATCTCCCTCCATAATGACATCTCTCACCTTCTCAACAAAATCCAAGGTGTTCTGGATGTGGTGTTCAGAGCTGTCTACCAACGGGTTGAGGATCGAAGCCAGAAAGTTGGAGATGTTATAGGTGACCAAGTTGATCATACAGACAATTGGTCTTAAGGGTACACCCTGTTTGTGTATCTTCGGTAAACCATACAGACTTGGTGTAGATTCCCCTGGGTATAGCCTGTGGTATGAGGTCCGGTCAATAGCATTGTCTTGTTCTAACTGCTTCAGACAATCTATCACCCTCTTCATGTAACCATTTCAGGGGCTCATAAGTATTTTTGTCACTGAGCAGTGACAAAATTTTCCTCATGATAGTCTTTCTGTTTTAGCACAATTGTGCACCTACCCTTGTCTGCCGGAAGGATAATAATGTTGATGATAATGTTGTTGTCATTACTAAGCGATGTGAGTGCCTTCCTCTCCATGTTGATCTTGGATGCTTGGGGATTTGCATTGCTGAGACAGGCCGAAAATTTTGTCCGTAGTTGCTCTGCTTACACGTCTGCAATGTAAGATGGTGAAAGATGTACCTATTGCAGCCATTCCCCAATTCTCTGTGAATGGTACTCATGGCCATTGATCAATGGTCTTTGATCATTGACAATTTGCATATTAATGATCAAGGAACCGACCTTACAGCACACTCTTCATTCAGTGGGCTGGTTTTAGTCACTGTGCGAAGGCACTGTTTATAAGGTTGGGGAAACCTGCAGTCAGCTGAGAGTGAAGAAGTCATTTGGATGAGTGACGAAACGTTTCTCCCACTGAAAACGCTACGTCCAGATGAACAGAATCAACTTTTTGGGATTGCACATCAGATGCCCTTTGTGATACAACCCTCCCCATTTATCTGGGCTTGGAACTGGGACCACAAGTACACTAGCACATACCCCATCCCTCCCACACCCAGCTAATACCCTGCCCCAGGCTGTCCAATGTTTCTCTACCTGCAGACTGCCATGAATCATCCAAGTGTCAGCTGGTCTCATTTTAGCAGCTCCATGAGGACGAGGGACTGCCAATCGGGAAGACTACTGATGGGAAGGTTGACGGCTCAATCCTCATGTCCAGAATCCCCAAATTGCCCCTAATGTATGCATCAGTGTGTGTGTGGGTAGGTGTGTGTGTGGGTGTGTGCGCATGATAGTTAGAAAGCTGGGTGAATGTGTCTTCAAAAAAGTGCTTTAAGTGCTCACTTAGAATAGATCTGAAGGTCCATTCACCAGGGACATGGTCGTTTTAAGGGCTGTTTGTTTTTTTTTAAAGAAATTCAAGCAACATATAAAATTCTTATTTTTAGCTGGCTTCCCATTTATAAGTGGTTCTGTCTTCGTTCCAATATGAAAATACACGATGTTTTATCTTTTTTCTTCTTTCTTCACATGATTTTTATTTTTCAAATATTTAAAAGAGAGCTATCTTGAAACTGTGTTTTATTGTGCAGAATTTCATCATATTCCTTCTCTCATATTCTTCTCTCCGTGATTCACTCTGTTCCTGACTGTGGTTCGTCTGGCTCAGAAAGACGTGACTGTCAAGTAGCTGGGCGATCAGAGCAGTGACTCTGACTGTGACACTGTGCCTCTCTGACTTTTCCTGACCTCTGGGCACAATGTCTCCATTCACGGCCCTCGAGCATTCCTCAACCCTTCCTCAACCTTCAGTGTCAGAAAGAGAATAGAGGAAGAGAAAGAAACAGGTGACAGAGGGTGGAGGAAGGGAGAGGACAAAAAGGATTCACGTGTGTGCAAAAGTTAAAGTGTGGTAAGAGTCATAGGATTGTTACTTTTGTTAAATACATATCGAATAAACTGCAATGTTCCCAAAGTTAAATACTTAAGTGTTGAACAAGTTCAACATATCCAGGCTTTGTTTGCTTTATCCAGGCTTAACAAAACCTAAAACCCTAGTTAGAGATAACAGGTATCACAACATTTGTTATCAGCTTTCTTTGTTAATGCACACTTTCTGCCTCAGGCTCTGTACATACTCACATAAAAGGGGGCGTTTAACATTCTTCCTCACAAAGCAGACCAAAATGAATCAGCTGAGCTTTGTCTACTCCGATCAGACAGATTATCAGAGGAACAGGCAACATAGATCTCTAAAGAATAAAAAACAGTAAAATGCAACACCTATGCTACAAGTAAGACAAGAGAGTAATGCTGCAGAAAATAGTTAATCTTACATTTTGCATAAAACAATATATATAAAAAATTAAGTAAATATATTTATATATTTATTTTAAGTGTGCTCTGGGTGCTGCTGTTTATTTCTAACATGACAGCTGTATATTCTCAAACTTTAAAATGCATAACGGGGATCATCTTGAGATGATAACGATATTTAGTATAGAAAAAAAACATACTTAGTATTTTATTGATGATTGAAGCTTGAAAAGCGTATTTTCCAATGAGCTGCTGTCACTGATGACACACTAATTCAAAGTGTGAATCTATTGAAAGAAAGTGCCAGCAGTAGCATTATAGTGCAATAGTATGCAGTTTTATATACATGATAATGAGCTGTAAGCACATAACTGGCCTATAAATGTTTTCCCTTTTAATCTTTAAGTAAAGGTATGATGTAACTTGATTCACTTTAACAGTAACTAAAGTAACTTATTATTCTAATTCTTTGGGAGCTGCACAATATTGTCTCAGAATAAAACTGAAAGTTATTTTCTACCTGGGATGTTACATCTTGGGTCAAGCTTTTAACCAGCTACCCAAAGCTCTCCACTTCCATTGTGTAACCACATCAGTTATTTCTATCCACTGTTTGCACTTCCTGTTATATAGAGCTAACTAGCCAGTACTCCAGCGTTGCTCAGTTGAGTCATTTGTTTTAGTTTGGCTAAGAGGATCTCCTCCTCATTTGCCTTCATAGCCTGATTGTAGTCAATTGTGTGTTTTTGCTTCAAGTACTGAAACACATTTTTTGTTTCCATCTTTAACAGGAATAGTTTCCTGCATGTTTTGCAAAATATTGTGGGTTTTTGGAGGTTGTTAAAATGGCTTCATAAATTGTAATCTGAGGCTGGTACCAGCTCTCAGTCTCAGACATGCCTGGACTTGTCTTGTTGTACGTGCTAAAGATAGTAAGGCTATACTATGAAGATGCTGTGATACATCATTGAGGATGTCTCTTTTCCAGCACTTGAGACTCGCAATGTTGCATCATAGTATGTTGTTGGTGACCGGCAATCTTAATCCCCATGTTTGCAATCCTATTGAGCTTGTTCTTACTAACTGCAGACAGTGAAAAATACCAGGGAATTAAACAAAAACTTAGAATGCTCTCTACAAATGAACATTGCCTATCCACCCCAAACTATCTCAGCTTCTACATGAAGTGTAAATATTTTAAACTCTTCAATCTGCATGTACAAAACACATTCCAACAGCAGGGAATCTGTAAAGCACTCAAGGCAAACTTTCAGTAAGTTAAAACGTGGCACTCCTAGTCTATTCCTTTGCAATACTGAAATCTCTGACTTTAGGCTCAACGGAGCTCACTAACCAATTTATTTCACTTCCAAGTACACCCCTTCATCACGCTTCCACATATGGAAATATTAAAGCACTAGTCAACACTTCCTGAGCACCTTCATATCACATGGAAAATATCAACACATATATGGGTACTCTACTCTGGAATTCAGGGTCATACACATGCCTGTTTTAGAAATAATGGTGCTGTGATGCAAAATAATAATCTGTGGTACTGAGCAAAAATGTGTGCAGACAAGTTTGTGGTAAATGAGCCATAGTGAAGAGGAAAAATACATGGGTTTGTCAAAGCAGATCAAAGGCTAGGAGAAAGAAATCCTGTTAAGCACGGCTAAGTGTGACACTACAGGTATATCCACCCTGTGGTACACTTGTTTTTCTATCATATCAGCTGTTATCTCAGCATCAGAAAAATGTTTATTGAGGTTGCAAAGGAGTCTAAACTTGTTTATCCATAGACTTCTGCGCAACAAAATTATCTTGCAACCAGAAGAGTCTCCCCCTGTTGGCCAATAAAAGAATGCAGGTTTAAGGCACTTGTGCATTGGCTTGACTTTTTTTTAAATACTGTCTATTCACATGACAACCTTTGCTTTGCTTGATTACATTGGCCTTTAAGAGAAGCATAATGACTCCAAGATCAACAAAAAAACGTCCAAATCAGGAAACATTACAAAAAACATAATTTACATATTTCTCTGTAAGATGGCAGAGCAATTAAATTTGATTTTAGTGATTTTGAAGTCACGATAACAGGGATAAAAATGATAATGAAATGAAGCGCTTATTGTGTGTTGGTTTTTTTGTTATTATTGTGGGGGGGTATGTTTTTGCTCAAAGTCAATCACAGGTTAATTCATCCCGAACCAAGATGACGTGATGAGAAGTTTTTTTTAAGTTCAAGAAAATCCTTTGAAAAAATACACTTTTAGAGTTGTTGATTTAATTAATAACTACTTTAATGAAAATTATAATTATGAACAAAACAATCAGGATTGTGGTTTTTGTTCTGCTATTTATCCCTCAAGACTTTTTGGGACTGAGAGCCTCATTTTAGGGGATATAACGTGGAGATATTGACCTTCACTTGAGTATAAAAGAAAAAAAAAAACAGCTGCAGCTTGAAGCACCAGTAGGCCTTTGCTTGTACCAGCAAGTGGACGTTTTACCAGGTTTTTCCATTTAGGAGATTCTTTTCCAGGATGCTGGTACTGTATACTCTTTCACTGTCATGGTCTGTTAGTAAACTGTAAACAGAGTGGCATTTAAACAGTGCTTTTCTAGTGTTACTGATGACTCAAAGACCTTTTTGCACTACAGCTGAGACACTTAATTAAAAAGCCCAGTATGTTTCCTGACAGAACAAGTCTACATGAATGTTAGTTTAGAGCTAAAAGACAAAATTTCTTGTTTTCTCTCCTGTCTCATTATAACCTGTAAGTATTTGATGTATGTTGGGTATTCAGATTATGGGTGCGTATCTCCTGATAAATATATATCCCCTCAGATAGGTTTATCTTTACATGAGGGCCACAATTTTACAGTGATGATGATAAATGAAGCAGAAACGTTTAGCTTGGTCACATTCTCTTCGCATCAACACTTCTTTTGCTTTTTTTCTGTCACATTGACATTTGTGTTTCATGATGAAGGGTGAATATGTTACAATAAACCCTGCAATATTCTGGTGCGTGTCATGAGGTTATATGCATTTCTTTAGGGTTTACCATAAAAGATCCAGGACTTTCACTGTTGATACTGTTTGTGAGTACTAACAAAGTGCTGACTGAGCCGAGTTCCCGAGAGGATTTAACCCATGCCCAGAGAGACAAGGCTGCCCTCAAAATGAGGTGTGTGTGTGTGTGTGTGTGTGTGTGTGTGTGTGTGTGTGTGTGTGTGTGTGTGTGTGTGTGTGTGTGTGAGGCTCAACCATGGGTTTAACGCCCGCCCTCTGTGGCATGTTTCACATGGGGTCATCTGAGGGTCAGGACTCTGTGTGGAAAGAGACACAGATAGAAAGATATTTCTGTTTTAGCTTTAAATATCCTCTGCAACGCCAACAACAAACAAAAGTAAGAGGACACAAAAAGCCAGAGGTGCTGTGGGATGTGTCTTTGCAATAAAAGCTTTAAAGCTATGTGCATTTCATTGACATATTTCAAAGTTTGGATTTAGAAAAGACACAATTTTAAATGTGTCACTCATGTTATAAGTGACATGAATGACACATTTGTTTGTTTATTTTATCTTGTGCTTTTGTTTTATTGTTCTTTGTTTTGTCATTGTTCTGTTATGTCTTTTATTCTATTGTTAAGTGTCCTTGGGTGTCTTGAAAGGCACTTTTAAAGAAAATTTATTATTATTATTATTATTATTATTATTATTATTATTATTATAAACATACAGGAAATTAGTGTCAGTCCTACTTTATTAGCGGCTAAAATAAGTCATTTTAGTTTTGCTTTGTGATTAAAATTTACATACTATCAAATATCTCTACTTCATAATAAATCAAGCTGTTTTCGGTATCTTGCAGTTATTCACCCTGACATTGTTTATTGTTAAATTAAATTTTATCAGATTAAACAATAACTGAAAATATATTTTACCCCATTTTTTAGAAAAATATGCTTTCACTTATGAAACCATTTCCTGTTCCCCTGCTCTCCCTGCTCGACTTCCTCAAAACACTGCTGTGATTGGCCCAAATCATATAATTAGTGTAATAAACTGCATATCGCTGCATAGTAGCGCTAACTGCTCTTGAACGAAATTGTTTTCACAGCGCTAATGATAAAAAAAATTAAATGAACTGAATATTACATTGTTAACAAAAATTAAGCCAAATGCAGAAGGGCTGTGTGAAAAACATTTAGTACCCTTACTGTGTAAGTAGCAGCCAGGGGCTGCTAATCAAATACATTTAATTAACTGATCATCATCAGTGTGACCACCGCTATGATAAAAGATGTTTTGGCAGTTTGCTGGTTTGGAGCATTTAGGTGTGTTTTAACATAATGCCAAGGGAGAGGGAAGAGGAAGAAGGATAGGATTATGAGTCCATTTTCAAATAATCTCAACTACCAACATAGAAGAGGAGGGATGTGAGTGGATATATGTCCCAGCAAATTCCCCCCAAGGTGAGAAACTGCAAAAGTCCAAAAGCTACATCTCAGACACTGCAGGCCTCAATTAGCATCTTACATTTTAATGTTCATAACAATAATAATTAGGAAAAAAGATAAATCCACTTCTCTCTAAAACAAAAACATGGCAGCATGGCTTGGGTTTTAAAAGTTGTATCTGAACAAACCATACAATTCATGTAACAATGTCCTTTGAACAAACCACCAAAGTGGAGATGTTTGGCTATAAGTCCCAACTTCACATTTGGCAAAAAAACCCAAACACAGCATATCAACACAAACACCTCATACCAACAGTCAGCACGGTGGTGGATGTATCTTGAGTTGAGCTTGTCTTCAGCCACAGGACCTGGGTAGCTTTCAGCCATTGACTCGACCATGAACATGTCTGTTTACCAAAGTATTCTAGAGTCAAACATGAGGTCAGTTAAAGCCTGGCCCACACTGAGCCATGAACCAGTACAATGATCCCAAGGACAGCAGCTAATCTACAACAGAATGACTGAAAAGTAAAGAATTGGGGTGTTGCAAGTCCAGACTTGTACTTACTTTTTCTCACACTGCTTTTTTTTTTTTAACCACTTAGCACACAGTTAAATTAATAATGACATGGTGTAATAAGACATGTGTTGGGGTTGTATTTAAATAATTTTACAACCTGGTGTGAAGTAAATTTTTTATTACGTTCTGATATTTAACACCTCAGAATTTTTGTAGCTGCCTGGCATTGTGCATGACAGCTCACTGGCACACTGTCATTACTGGGACACTTGAATAGTCAACATTAGTAACACCTGTGCTTTTCTTATTATTACAAGTCAAAACAGCTGTTATCAAACCCATTTACAAAGAGGACCTTAACAAAGTGGTAGGTAGTAATGAACAAATTAAGTAAATAGGGAGTCATCTCTCTGAATAACAGTGTTCAAGAGACCTTAACTTCCATATTCCTTTTTTCTTGTGCACATAATGAGGGACCACAGTTAATTAACACCTGTTAGTCCTGCAGAGCATGACAGGTGTAAGCTGCTGTTAAAAAATGGTTAACTGCTTTTCACTGGGAAGGAGGTGCCCAATATGATTATATTCTAGCTATCAGATAATAAAATCCAAAGTTTCTGTTTGTGTAATGTTTGTTAAACTAAAAATTTTTTCCTCTGGTGCTTCCAGACTTATCCTAAAACCAATTAAAGAACCTAAAGTACATCTACATGCAGGCTTTTTTCAAAATACTGGGACTGAGGTTTTATTATACTGTGATGTTGTACTGTTAAAATCCATGCAGGCAGAGAAGCGGAGCTCATGATGGCCCTGTTGATTTTAATTAATGTGACACTTTTTTCAGCATGAGGGGAATTTGGCAGCGAAAGGTGTTTCTGACTCTCGTGTGAGCGCATTCACACTTAAGAGTACTCATAGACAACTCCTGGCAGCAAATCTCTCTCACACACGGCTACAGAGACATGCACACACACTGTCTCATGATTTAGGGTAATTGCAAATAACAAGTCTTTTGCTCCGACATCCAGCCTCTATCACTTAAACATCAAATATTCTACCCCAACAGTTTTGCTGCCAAACACATTCCTCATTCCTTTAATCCCAAAAGCTGAAACTGAGGAAGAGAAAAGACAGAAGGGGGGGGGGGGGGGGGAACAAAAAGATT
>VVHJ01038252.1:0-13683 GCA_015107715.1 Tylochromis polylepis
ACAGTTTGAGCCGTAATGATCTCAGTTAACCCCAATGATATACAACATTTCCCCTAAAACTAACCTTTAAGTACGGTACAGTAAAGTTGTCGCAACATTTTATACACTGGATTAAATCCTTTACACTGATTAATCACCTGATGTTAAACATATTGATGACTGCAGTTCCCAGAGTTAGGTGCTGTGGAAGGTCTGCGTATCCAAAATGAGCGTGACTTTTCACTCTGCTTTTATTCTCCCTCTTCTTCTACTCTCTGTCCACGTGTCTTATCCCTCCCTTGATGTCTTTCTCACAGTTATCTAAGCGTAATTACATTGCCAGACAGTTAAAAGCCACGAACACAATAGAATTAATGTCTCAGCTCCCTTATGCCTGCAGCTTTTCAACAGAGACTGACTCCAGAAAAAAAAAAAAAAACACCTTAAAGCCTGAAATATGAACTCTTATCTCTGCAGTCACAAGTTCTGCCTGTCATGTTCAGGTGCTCAGGCTTCTTTTCTTCCAGTCCCCCCCCTTCTGTTTTCTTTTTTTTTTTTATCACATTCTCACCTCCGCCTGTAATTTAATTCCTAAAAGAAGTACCTGCAACTGAAACTCGATTACTGAGATATTTTTAATCTGTCTCTGAGCACATTTCTTTTATTTCAGGTATAATAACAGCATGTAGGTCTTTTCTAAGTAGGTTAGTTACTATACAGACAAGCCCTTGCTAGTTGTCTGATTCCTACAGTGTATTTTAGTGTGCTTTTGTGAGGTTGTTTCTTTTTGTGTTGTTTCTCGTCAGCTTTTTTGCCATGAGGTGACATGTTAAACCAGAACTGATAGTTTTAAGAAGGTGGAGCACAGCCATGTACACAGAAGTAAATGTGCATAACAAATGTACTCTTTCTTGGCTTTCTTCTTTTACACTCAAATTTTGTGTGTGTGTGTTTAGTGTTAGTAGTAAAATTAGTTACTTAATTAGTCACAAGATAAATCTGAGAAACTGCTACGAAATTGATGACAAATGAGATATTATTGAAATAATAATTTATATTTGATACACAACATGGTTTATATTTTTTCAGGGTCTAATCAAAGTAAATTGTTGTGTTCAGTAGAGAAACATGATTCACTACATGACTAGCTGTGGAGTGTATACACAGTATAAAGGGAGACTGATAATGTGTAGCCTGCTTCCTAAAAGTTTACCCTCAAATGATGTTTTTCTTACCAGTCGATTTAAAACATTTTACAATAAATGGCCAAGCCAGTTTTCATGCAGCACATTTCCACTAACAGTACACAGAAAGTTATCAGCCACACAGTGACAGGTAATCATGCAATGAACAGCCAACAATCTGCAGTCTATAGCAGGTCATTTCACAGATGTATTCCCCTCTCTCAGGCTGAAGAGCTGAGAAAGACCCCCAAGTCATCCATGGGGGATGACTGCCTAACCCTGCAGTTGACGGATAGACCAAACTGTAAACTGATTAAGAAGTGGTATGTAGCTACTTGATATTATGCATCTGACTATGAGGCTGTGTCTAAAATTATGCTATGCTGACTGAGTTGGAATTCCAGAAAATAAGCACTCAGGGAAGGTGGTACTTCACTGTTCAAATCTACATCTGTTCAAATAATTCAAGGTGAATGAGTTTTAGTTCATATTTAAAACATCCAAAGGACTATCCTTCTTATGTTTGTAGACAACTTGGCAACCATTTATTACTGGTGCTGGTACCGACAACTACATTTCTGGCATAGTGATGTCTCTATTTTGAATTGGGGAGGCACAGTGGTTAGTACTGTTGAATCATAGAAGGGTGTTTCAAAGCTCCTTGCCTTGATTTAGGCTGGCTCCATCCTCCTTGCAACCCTAAGTAGGATAAGTGGTTAAGAAAATGGATGGATAGATATGTTGAAATGCCGATCACGCAAAGCAACTTTAGGAAAGTCAAAGAATGAAAATGTGATGCTAGAAAGAGTATAACAGACCTGCTTTAAAACAGCCTGCTTAACAAAGTCTAAGGTATTTGCTTGCAAATTCAGTTCATGTTGCAACTTTTTACTTACAACCAAATACTGCACATTCACAAGCATCCACCACTGAAGAGTCAGAACTTACTAAGGACCTTGGCATTATCGATGGAGTTCCATTTGGTTCACTGGTCTTTTGGTACTATAATTTTTATTCCAGATAGCCATACAGCAGCTATCCATCCTTCTGCTTTCTTAACTGCTTATCCAGCTTAGAGTTGCAGGGAGAATGGAGTCTATCTCCGCTGTCACAGGACAAGAGTTGTAAACACTAACCAGGTTGTCAGTCTTTCACAGCTCTGTCTGAAATCACTCACTCTGTCCTTTCTGTAAGCAATTTTTGAAACATATGTGGTAAATTCATGACAGGCAGATTAAGAATGAGTCTCTTAGCTCTGTCATGCCACCTTTTATTCCCTGGTGTGATTCTCCCACTTCTTCCTGCCACCCAAGCATTTTCACATCTTCCCCTCTTCCCATTTACCTACGAGAATCAGCAAACCAAGGTCAGGTCTATTCATTCTTCCGGAAATCTTTTTAATGCTTATAGCTACGAACCCTGGTTTGGAATGTGGCCCAGAGTCGTGCCTTGATCAGCCCACTGAGGGATCACATAGTCTGTTTTGGTTTGGAATATGTCCAAGGGTCCTTGAAAGGGAGGAAGTTCAGGATTGGAATTCTTTCAAGTGCCCTCTCTGCAGATTAGGGTGGGTTTTTGGATGTTGAATTTGAAACATGGCCAAAGATCTGAGTGAAAGTAAAAATCTGGAATGCTTGGAATGAAATATCCTTTTCAGGCATAAGGGTTGGAATTGTGCCCGATGGTCCAAATAAGAAATAGTATTGAAGTTTTTAAGTTTGGAATCTGTTAATGTATGACTTGTTAAAAGTCCTGGACAAGGGTGTACAAGGGCCATGTATTTATCTCAGGAGAAGTCCTAGTGTTGAAGCAAAGAAGCGTGATTAACATTTAGAACCTGGCAAAGTGTCAGGCTGATCAAAGACCCCCTGACATTGCTGTATAAAGCCTATGAATTAAGCTTGGAGCAAATCCAAGAAAGCATGCAACCAAGTGAGCATCTTTAAAGATCAGAGCCTATCAAAGTGTCAGATTTACCCATGGCCCCTGTCTAGGGAATACATAAGTCCGTTATTAGGTCTGGAACAAGTCCAGGAGTCTTTGTGGTAAATGGAGACCAGAGTGCTGATACAAGTGAAAGCAAAGCTAGCCTTTTAAACCTATTTATTTCTTTTCTTTTTTTTAAATTGTAGTTGTTGTTTTTGTAGATTTTCCTCAGATTTAGATATAATTTTCATGCCACTGTTTTTTCCACAAACACAGGAGAAATACAGGGAATGCAACCAAGAATTCTCATCCATATGGAGTTCCATTACCAGGTTAAAGAAAGAAACAAAAGAAACCCCAAACAAAACAAAAACATAACCATTGTACTTTTTGGGGCACATTTAGTATCAGTTTTACTTTTATTTTTTCTTGTTGCAAAAGAAAGAAAGAAAATAAATACTGCAAACTGGTCTAACTTCATAAAGGTCTTTTTCTTATTTATAGTGCCATCGGTGGTGCTTCATGTGCTCATTTACCTGTTGGTTTGTGCATTTTGTTTTGTTTTTTACAAGGAATATATGCTTTTACACACAATTTGCATTTCTTACCCTATTTTGTGTAAGGTTTTGTGGCTTGTGTGTACACTAATATCTAAAATATCCAGTCCTAATAGACACTACTCCACACACTTGCACCACAGGACATGCACGTATTTCCTTGCATCCTTGTATCCCCTTCCACCTACAATATGCACTCAAAGTCCTATGAGCATAAAAACAATCCTAATTACAAAGCTACCACAGTTTAAAAAGTTACGTTAGTGATCTTCGGTCCCTGTTGTAAAAGATTATAAGAGCTGAATTCAATTAGAGCCTCTGTGAATCAGTGTGCGCGTGCATGTATTGCATTACTTATGCTGAGGGGACAATAATCTGTTTACACAGTCATATTGTGGGATCCTTCCATCCTTCTGGGGACAAAAAAGCCAGCCTGCATGATGCAAATTAACACAATTTAAGATGAAAAATGTGACAAACAGAAAGGTCAATGAATCTACCATTACAACTGAAGAAATGACACATCTCTCATGATAGCGACCTTACATCAGTATCACATAAACATGATTTAGATTCAAATATGATGATTTGTGTCACAATAACACGAGAGCTGTGCAACCAGTTCAAACATGCTGGTTTAAGCCACTAGAGAAATAACAGAAAAAAGCAATCTTGCTATACCGCTGTGTTTTGGGTTTTTAATTGAGCATGAGCAATCAGCGTTTCTGATAGAATGAGATAAAGTCCCATCTAAACTATCTGTTTGTTCATGACTCGTCATTATAATAAAGGATTAGTGTAAGGAAATACACTAAAAAGGTAAAACAAATGCACAGTCAGGAATGAGTGGAAAATGAACACATTAGCATACAAACATGCTGTAATTATACCTGTTCAGACACTACAAATATTAATTACAGTGAGTACTTAAATGTATTCAAAAACATGTAGTGAACAGTGATGTGAGAATGTGAGGGAAATAAGATTGGTCATGCAGGCTGCTTCTCTGCAAATGATTTAGAGAGAGTGTGTGTGTGCGTGTGTGTCATCTTACCTTAACCTGCCCAACGTAGGCGTGATTCTGCTCCTCAGTGACAGTGAGGTTCACTGGCAGGGAAGTATCGAACAGCGGGTCATTGTCATTAACGTCTGTCACCACAATGTTCACCGTTACTGTAGACGTCTACACACACACACACACAAAAGACCATGTTAGTGTTTAGATCAAAGACATCTAATTATTGTACCAAACCTTTATTTTTTTAAATGACTGATTATCAGAATACAAACACTAAAACTGAATCACTAAATTTCACAGATTGTTTTTTTTTAAACCATCTTAGTCTTTTTGTCCCTCTTGCTAACCTCATCTTGTATAACTAACTAAAGAGTTCATTTTGCTTGCAAATTTGTTGTAATCAGGCCCTGGCTGCCATATCCCTTTGTGCTAGTAAGAACTGTTCACTCTATAAATAGATTTAAAAACTCCTCACTGTTGGTCCACTTGTTCTCTCTCTTGATGTAAAAGGGCTGTTTGTTTTAACCCTTTACACCCTGGAAGTATTGCTGCGTGACATTCAGGTGTGAAAATAGTTAGCAGCCACTTCATATCTTACACCTTGCCAGTACTGTGTTGGAGCTCCTTTTGCATTCAAAACTGCCTTAATTCTTCATGATATAGATGCTGCAGGTGCTGGAAACATGCCTCAGAGATTTTGGTTTATATTAACATGACAACGTCACACAGTTGCTGCACATCCAATCTCCATTCTACCACATCACACAGGTGCTCTATTGGATTGAGATATAAAAAAATCTATGAAGGCCAATTGAACACATGTTCAAGTAGACAGTTTGAGATAATTTGATCTTTGTGACATAATGTGTTGTCCTGCTGGAAGCAGCCATCAGAAGGTGGACACCCATGGTCATAAAGGGATGGACATGGTCAGCAACAATTCTCAGGTAGACCATGGCCTTTAAATGATGCTCAGTTGGTAGTAAGGGGTCTAGAGTAGTGTGTCAAGAAAATATCACCTACACCATTACATCACCAGCATAGCTTGGCCTATTGCTTTCATGCTGTTTATTCCAAATTCTAACCATCTGAATGGTTCAGCAGAAACTGAGAATCATGAGACAAGGCAATGTTTTTCCAGTTTTCCGTTGTCAAATTTTGGTGAGCCGATGTGAATTGTAGCCTGTGCTTCCTGTTCTTAGCTGACAGGAGTGGCACCGGTCCAGTCTTCTGCTGCTGTAGCCCATCTGCTGCAAGCTTCAATGTGCTGTGCGTTCAGAGATGCTCTTCTGCAAACCTGGGTTGTAACGTTGGGTGTAACATTTTCACCCAGAGAAGTGTCACTCACTGGATATCGCGTCTTTTTTGAAACGTTGTCTTTAAACCCAAGAGATGTTTGAGTGGGAAACTCTTAGTAGATCTGCAGTATAGCTCATCTGGCACCAACAACCATGCCACATTCAAAGTCATTTAAGTCACTTTCTTCCTTCTTCCTTTCTTTCTTCCCCATTGTGATGCTTGGTTTGAACTTCAGCAGGTCGTGTTGATCATGTTTATATGCCTAAATGCCTTGAGTTACTGCCATGTGATTGACTGATTAGATATTTGTGTTAATAAGCAGTCGAATTATTAATCTATTTATAATGAAGTAACTGTTGAGCATAGATGATAACAGAGACGGCAGAAAACATACTATTTCACTGCAGATGCATTTTTGTTATTAAACTGTTGCTGCTGCCATTCTTGCCATGGTGTTGATATCTTTACATATTTTACTCCCTTTAAATAATGAGGGTTTGTGCTTTCAGAAGATCACTGTGAATGAGGCAGTGGCATTCAAAACACAGTGTCAGACTTTTCACTTGACTTGAATATAGGGCAGTGAGTGTTAAATGAATAATTAAGAGTGAAATGCGGGGGCAGACAAGGGTTAAAGAGGGGCTGCTCACAGACTGAATTCAGGCTTGTGTGGGTAAAAAGAAAAACACGGCATGCTAATTTAAAAGGGCTTTTTGGCACAGCTAAAAAAAACTTGAACTGCAAAAAATAAACAAAAAGAACCTGAACGTTTACCTTTAGATTCTAGGAATGAAAAATGTGTCAGCAAAGCAGATGATGGATGGAGTGTGATCTAAAACTGATTGCGAATGAGAGAGAGAAAAGTGTCTAAGATGGGAAATAAAATCAACCCAAACAAACCTGAGGCTTTGATGTATATTTGTACAGGTTTGTAAGAGAAAATCTGTTTTACAGAAAATTATAAGCGGATGTAACTTGTCTTACACTATATCTCACTGAGTAACCAAGAAAGAGTGGGAGAGGGAGAGGCTGTAGCTGATTAGATGTCACCAATTTCTTAATTTGACTTTCATGAGTGGAAGAAAGAGAGTCATCCAATATTTGACTTTTAAAGAATGGAATTGGGAGGAGAAGGGCTCACCAGTTTACATCAGTGGGATGATAAGAGAAGAGGCAGTATGTGTAGGCTTGTGTGTGGGGAGAGTGACAATCACAGAGGTGACAACAGCCTATTGAGGGTGACAGGGAACATGGTGATGCAAGTGATCTGAGGTTAAAAACTCACACCTGACAAAACTGTTTATCTGCATGGCAGTATATGTAAAGCAGAGAGAGCTATGACACAATGAAAGACGGTCTGTGAGCAACACTGTCAAACACGCATACGGACACAAAAGAAAGAGATAGAGTAAGGTTCATTTTGCCTTAGGAGCTCTGAGAATGTCACTTTTAAATACCCGCGCACCTCAGAGTTTATTATTTCACAGACACGGTGGCCATCTGCCAAATTTTAACAATCACCCCGCCGGAGAATGCTGCATTTTTAAGGGTTTAGCTATATTATTTTTAGTGGTCCGCCAATGCAATGTCACAGCTGATAACTGACAACACTGCAGTTTTTTGGAATTGCTAAAACACTAAATCACATTCTCTGAGCCAAATGCACAGCGTGTTGAACCCATTTATTGAATCAGTCACTCAGCAGAACCTGACTTACACACAATCTGCAGATCTCATTTGTTCCACTTTCAAAAGTCTAAGCACACTCGGCGCCTAAGAAAAAAAATTTCAGTGTGATGTGCTCATAACGAATGATAGCAACCAGGCAGAAGTTAAACACAATTAAGCCAAGTTGTTCACACTTGCTGCTAATGATGCAATGAAACCAACATAAGTCAGCAGGGTGTACAAGCTGAATACTTGAATTCTAACCAACAATCAAGAGTGGAAGGAAGAAAAAGATGGTAAGAGCAAGACCAGGAACTCTTGATTTAGATGAAATTGGAGGAACTGTGTTAGATTATTGTTCCTCTTTAATGACCAATGATAGCAGGACAAACAGTGCAGACTTTGATCAGGTTTATTTTATGGCGCCAGTAATCAGAAGACTCAGGGTGTACTCACACTAGGCAGTTTGAACTGTGCCCGAGTGCGTTTGACCACCAAAGCACGGTTCTTTTGACTAGTGTGAGTGCTCCTAACCGTGCCCGGGCACGGTACGTTTAGCCATCCCTGGCCTGCTTGGAAGAGGTGTGGTTTGCATGTAGTGTGAGCGCTAACCGTGCTGGAGCACAGAACAGGACGCATGATGTCACGTTTTTGCGCCGCTCCAAAACCAACCTCCTCATACGAGCAGCACGATTGTGTGAAAATTTTCGTGCCACAAAAGCGATAGACCTGTCTAGCAACAGGCTGTGGACCACCGCGGACCAAACAACTCAAAATTACTATCCACAAAGTAACCAGAGCGATGGACTCCATTGCGGACTCCATCCTGAAACAGTCGGACCATAATGACGTGAGCGTGCTCCGGCACGAATGCTGAAACCCTAGTGTGAGTGCAGGCCAGAGGGGGAGTGGGGAGGGGGCACAATCGTACTCGGGCCCGGTTGATGGCAGCCGTGCCTAGTGTGAGTACACCCTCAGAGCACAGAACAGGTAAGTCCCAGCAAGACACTCTAAGTGTTGAAACTGTCCTTCAAAACAACAGCATGAACTAGAGAAAGATAGAAGTGTGAAGGAATCAACAGGGTCAGCATTTCATTTATTGACTGTCTCCTCCAGCACAACAGGATACGCACATGGAGTGAGTATACAGAGAACCATCAGATCAAAGGCTGTCTTCTGGCACTGACCCACAACAAAGACCTGATGCTGACTTGTTGTTGACTTTGATTTTGCAGAAGATACATTTAGAGTATAGTAATGTGCTTTTGCATTCTGAATAGAAAAGTGCTAAATCCCTCACACATTTACAGTAATACTGCATTGCCTGTAATAATGAGATGAAACTGCATTTGCTGAGTTATAAACAAAGCTACTGTATATGCCTCTGACCTTGTGTTTCCCGTGTTTTAATGCAGTGTGTAATGAAAAGTCAGAAGTAGTTTTATTGGCTATGCGTACAATGTGAAAACACTGATTTTGAACACAGATATAGAACTACTTTGAGGAGACTGATGTTGCAGGCCTGCTTTTATAAGAAGCAGGATAGCTTATTGTAATGCTGTCCTCTAGTATGCTGAAAAAATATATATCAATAAATCAGCTACAATTAACGCATAGAGTGCATGCAGTGACATTTACAAGGCTGCCTTTTCAAAAAAATACTTTTAGTTTATGAACTGGAAAGATCACTTAGTTCTCTTTCACAAAGCAGAATACAAAGTTGGTAATGCTGCTTTTAGCTGTTATGCTCTAAGATCTTCTGTTCTTTATGTTCATTGAATCTTTTATTCCAACTTATTTTTTAAATTCACCATCTCTGTTGTTGTAGTTTTTGTTTTTTGTTGCATTTTCTTATTTTACTTTTACGTATAAGTAAAACTTGATTGACTGCTAGTCAATTATTTTGCAAATGTAGATTGAAATGGAGTACTGAGTCTTCAATGAATGTGTCTTAGCAACTGAATGTTGTAAATACAGGCCGACTTATTTTTCTGCCAAGTACATGTCCATGCTACAGTCTGTAATTTCAGTCTGCCGTTAGGTGATTGCAAGGCAACATAAATGCATTATAATATATAATAGTTTTTTTGTAATGTAAACTACGTTGTTGTCATGAAATTAAAATAATATGATACTTTTATAAGGTTTTCTAGGTGCATACAGTAAATGCTACAAATGGGTCATTTTAGCCCATTAGTAGGCAGTTGCTAGGCAACATGATGACATTATAGGTAAGAATCTTCAGGAGCCTGAGATGTACTTGTGTGTACTCCAGATCATATAGGAGGCATTCTCACACAGACAGAGAGTTTGTGTATTACAGTAAGACACCTCGCAAATGTGTTACTGTGCCCCAAAGTTACATCTGCGTGGAAAAGAAGATGAGATGGTGGATGTGAGAAGAATGAGCACATTGTTAGTTTCTGGTCTTTTCTTGGGATTTCTTGACATTAAAAAAAAAAAATTAAAAGTCTGGCCTTGTCTGTTCAAGTCACATAATAATTAAGTTTTTACATTCATTAATGTAGCAGCACTAATCCACACAGGATTTATTCACTAATGCCTTGATAGAGTCCAACGCAGACCATTTGCTTACAGTTTCAATGGCATCCCACAATGTGCACTGTCCTTACAGTAAAGCTGGTTTACTGCACCATCTTGTAGGGTCCTCAGTCTGTGGCAGCATGATGGATTCACTGGCCAAATAGCCAATTAGGCACTTTGTAGCCTGACACTCTCACAACAGGACATTTAATAATATGGGACACAGACATGTGCGTGTGTATGTGCGCCCATATGAAGACAACCCAAGGCCTTCCAGGTGATTCTGATTAATGGGCCTGTACAAGGCAACTACACTCCAATCTCCTCTTCTCCTTTTTTTCCATTTCTTTCTTTCCTTGTCTTCCCTTCAATTTCTCCCTGTAGCTGATATCATTCCCATCTTGTATATCCTCTCTTTCTCTCTCCATTCACAATCCTATACTCTTTTACTTTCACTTAAAACATAATGGAGTGTCAAGCAGACAAATGTCCAAACTACTTTTATCCATTTTCTGACTTCTGGACCCTTGGGACACAAAGATAATACACTAATTGCCAAGGTCCAGAGAGCAATAGACTAACTACATGGCTGCATGAGCAAGAGTGTGTGTAATACCACTTTAGCACAAAACCAGTGTTAGGGCAGTACCAGCACAATGAATACCTCTTCCTCCCACTTGCCATTTCTCTCCATATTCCATAATAAAAAAGGTCACAGTATTATAATCAGCATTTTCTCCTCAGTGGGATCTTAAACTTTACCTTTTGTTTTAATTGACGTGTGTGTGTGTGTGTGTGTGTATACTTGTTTAAACATTTTTGTGAAGACCAAAAATTGGCATGCCACTATACTTTTGGGGACCAACAGTTTCTTGTGGGAACCAAATGAGGGCATTTTGAGGCTCAAAAATGTGGTTTTAGGGTTTGGGTTACAATTAGGTTATGGTTATGGTTAAGGTTAAGGTAAGGGGCTAAGGAAAGCGTTTTATCAATTCGATATCCACACTAAAATGTGAAAACGAGTGTGTGTGTGTGGTTTGGAGGGGGGGATTGCAAAACTGGTGGATTGCAGAGGGGAGAGGAGCAGAGAAGGAGAGGGGGAGGAACAAGGGAAAGGAAGATGGGCTCATCTGATTTTCATGAGAGAGCAACTGAGTGTGAGAAAATTGAGAACATTTTTAAAAAAGCACCAAGAAGAGTACAAAATAGCCCTTGTTGTTAAAGAAACATATTAAATAATAAGGGTTTTGCCATTCAGTATTTTTGCGTATTCATTCAGGTTTCCTCACTAAGACCTAGAAAGGCAAGGTGAAAATCCTGCCAAGCAGATTTTATTTAAAATCAGGGAAAATGGCTTACATTTTACACAATATCTCCACAGAGACAATGATAGTGTTGCGCTGGATTGTGTACATGGAAAATGCTGTAAATAGTTAACGTATAAAAAAAAAACAAAGACAAGAATAAACTACAAGCATAATGCCAGGCTTCTGTCTCATGTCTGCACAGCTACACGTTCATGGTGTGAAGAGGGTCAGATTATCGGAAAAAAAGACACCTTCTATCAATTGTCAGAAAGGTATGTGAGGGGGTTTTTGTGAAGTATTTGAGGTCATTCAGGTAGCCTGCATGTCAATGGAAATGTCAAACGGAATTCATCTTCTTTCAGCTTGATCATAAAGTCTGACAGTGAAAGACGGGTGTTATGCGGTAAGGTTTCTAGCACCAAACATCATCAGTAAGTGCAAGTAATTGCCTGTTTTGATTGATTCACATTTGAACATTTGATAAGAAGTGCAACAGTAGCAGTATGGTTTTCCTGACAGGCTATTTGTACATACAGCTTCTGCTGTAAGAGATATTAAAAAAGCCTAAAACTGTGATTGTATAAAAACGACCTACTTTCTATGAAAAGTGTCGTGTGGAAGGTTCGGCATGCATTAAAATTCACTAACCATACTTGAACTTGTGACATAGCAGTTCATATTGAATGCCTTATGCTTCAGGCCTCCTGAGTATGAAACAAAACTGATGAATAATCTTAAAAGTTGTCAGACAAAGCAAACATAAAACCAGCTAGAAGAGGAACAACCAACAGTCAGCATTTTGTTGCCCTCTTTGGTTTCAAGCATATTTTAAGTTTGACCATGTTTAGTCTTTGAATTCTTTTATGCCTTTTAAATACTCACCATCATTGTAAATTGGCCTTCAGTAAGAATGAAATGATATTACTTGGACTGTGTGCTTAGAAGGGCTTTTCGATGCCAATGTAACTGAAAAGCACAAAAGCTTTCCACCAACACCAAAACATCAAGTTCTTTGGATGGTGTTACTGAAGAGTGTCGGTGTGAAAAAACACAAGCATCATGTGGACACACCATCATAGTGCTTGAATACCACTAACAATGTGGTTTAATACAGTTAGTATATATAAAAAGCTATCAGTGGCCGGCTAAAATGCATTATTGAGCCTTACTTGGCATGTGGGCCATTTTATTCGATTAACATTTACTGAGCCTGTGGGATCAATAAATTTAGACATCTATTTCCTTATAGTCAGTTGCTATAAATAGATATTTGCTTTTTTGTTATTATTATTGTGACTGAATGACAAGTAATTAAAACAATTCTAATAACCCTCTTTCTCAGATAATACCACATCTTTTGTTTGTGGAACACATTGTGAATTCCCTCCTGGAGCTACTCACTTCTCCCCTGGGGGTTTGAAACAACTCAAGTAAAACAACAAGTAAATATCTATATGACACAGTTGAGTTTCTTACTCCTTGTGGGTGTCCGTCTGAGGCTGTCACCACCAGGGTGTAATAATCCAGAGTCTCCCTGTCCAGAGGTTTGTCCAGAACCAAATAGCCTGAACTGGAGAGAGAACAAAACACAAATAGTTCTTGTTAACCCTTCAGGCAAAAGAACAGGAAAAATAAAAATATGATGAGAGACTGCACAAACCATGGTGAAACAGCATACTGTAGTGTAGTAAGAAAGATTAAAGAAGAGTTTAAATTAGGTCAGGGATGAGTTCCTGCCCCAAGTGGAGGAGTTTAAGTATCTCGGGGTCTTGTTCACGACGGGAGAAGGGAGCGGGAGATCGACAGACGGATTGGTGCTGCGGCTGCAGTGATGCAGACGCTGTACCGGTCTGTTGTGGTGAAGCGAGAGCTGAGTGAAAAAGCGAAGCTCTCGATTTACTGGTCGATCTACATCCCCACCCTCACCTATGGTCACGAGCTGTGGGTAGTGACTGAAAGAACGAGATCGCGGATACAAGCGGCAGAAATGGGCTTCCTCCGAAGGATGGCTGGCGTCTCCCTTAGAGATAGGGTGAGAAGTTCAGCCATCCGAGAGGGGCTCAGAGTAGAACCGCTGCTCCTCTACATCGAAAGGAGCCAGTTGAGGTGGTTCGGGCATCTGACCAGGATGCCTCCTGGGCGCCTCCTGGGTGAGGTGTTCCGGGCATGTCCCACCGGGAGGATGCCCCGGGGCAAACCCA
>VVHJ01038253.1:0-29478 GCA_015107715.1 Tylochromis polylepis
CATGGTATCCAAAAGCAAATAATAATAGCATCATAGTTTTATAGAAGATTAGGCCTTTTCATAATCCAAACTAGGAGGGAGAATGGTTTTTGGGGTCAGAAATGTGGCTTTCACGTGGTCTTAACTTAATAAATCGATGTTAAAAAAACATTACAGCACTGTTATATCAGACTTTTGTCATTTCATGTTGCGATGCTCTGTGTTCCAGAAACATTGATTTCTGTTGTTTGTAATGTGATCTAGTCTTGTTAAACAAGAGGGGATAAAAACACAATTAGAATGCATAGACTGTCAATATTTTTTAATAAATAATTTGTGTGTAACCAGTGTATGCGATATAGTTAAGCTTTACAGTTGCAACATATGCATATTCAATATGCATATTCAATACTCCATTACCTCGACATGTCTTTCAAGGTGGTGTTAGTAGTTTTTAAAACATCTGAAAACTGCAGGTGGTCATGTCAAATATGGCAAACAAACTAGACAGAATGACATGCATAGACACTGAATAATGAGCTCTGTTTCACAGAAAAAGTGAAGTAAAGAACACAAAGTAGCATACCCGTTTTCATATGTTATGCTGAAAGCATAAAGGCACATATCAAAATATATTTCTTGCATGCCAAGATTGACAGCATTGCTTTGAGCTTTAATGCAAGAAGCGTTAAAACTTCTCACTGCTTACTTCTGCAAGCCGGTTATTGTAAAGACTAGCATTCCTGAGTTTGAACTTTCAAGTCATTCATCTTAGTGGCTGTCCATGTTTTTCTTTTAAAGCTACTATTCGTTAATTAAAATCCATTTTTGTTCATAAATTGTACATGACATATTCAGTGCATGTATCAAGACTTCCCTGTTGGGGGAGCTATAGTGCTGATGCTTGTTTGATCGCCACTTAGTCCTGAGGCAATGAGGCGAATCTTTTAGCAATGCAATGTGTCATTGTGACAGTCATAAAAAAAACCACTTCCACTTTTTATGTTTGCAGAGAAGTCAGACCCAAGTGTCAGGATATTTCCTTGGGCCTTTTGGCTTTCCAAAACGGTTTCCAAATCCTGTGGGCGATAAAAATGGTGTTATAATGTTTTATGTAATACTGACATATATATGATTGTTATAGTAATATGTAGGCCTACCAAACTTGAACACTGAAAAAACACTGCATGGTTGAGATGATGCTCCAGGCTGAGTAGGAGGCAGTGGAGGGGCAGTTTTTGCTGAGGATATGAAAATTTATAGATCTATTAGTTTGAGCTTTCTGATATCAGGACCGTATCCAAGTTTTATCTTAGCATACTTACGTCTTTGTTTGTGTTTAAAAAATCTTAGACTCTAGGCAAAGGAAACAAAAACACAAATTAGAGCTGATATCCTTTCAAATAGTCCTAAAACTTGCGACTATGTATTTGTATAGTCTTTGTTTTACCTTCGTTCTACTCATGCCCTTCTCGCTGTTTTTGTCTGATTTGTTTTCTGATTTCTCATTGTTCAGGGAGGCTCTGCGGTTCACATCACAGTGTTCCGCTTGAGCTGATTAACACAGAAACAAAAAGAAAATGAAATAATTTGTGTTTGAAATTTCACTGAGGCGCCACCTTTGTCTAACACAATGCGCTTTTCATGTCAAGAACGATACCTATGTTGTGAAGTCTTATTGGCTGACAGGTTTCTATGCAAAAAGTATACACAGGTCTGCTAATAACAGTGTGTGTGAGAGAGGCTACTGCGTATTTTCTTTAATGTCTGAACCAACTCACCACTTCCTCCTTCAGCTACAAACACAGTAGGTGGAGTGATCGGCTGAACTGCAGTTGGGGGCTCTGCGGTACAAACACAATGATAAACTACACCCAGCACATACAAAAGCATTTAGATTAATCATTGAACAAAACAACTAGTAATTTAAAAGTCAAGCTTTCATCAGTTGTTTTATCATATCATGCCTCCCAGTGGTGAAAATAAGTACTCCAACATCTCAAAGCAACAAACAACCTTTTGACACCATTTACGATCATCAAAAAGTATTTTTTTTGTGTGTGTAACAGTAAGTAAATCAGTTTGGTCACCGGCCTAAACTGATTAAAATCCATACTTGTTGTAGTCTTTCCGTTACCAACTTTGGTAACCAACTTATTAAGAGCTCTGTGTATATGCAAAAGCCACACCTCCACCGCTCACTAGAAACTGCAATAGGCTCCTTTCTTATGATTATGATCAAACATTGCTATTTATACCCTTTCAATGGAAAGTCACTTAATCTCAAATCAAAACAGGGGGGTATCATTACTCAGGGAACTGAACAACCTACCTTGTCTCGAACTTTTAGGTCGAACACTCTGCGGGGAAGTGTTTAAAAACAAAAATGTTAAATGTCTTAGGAAATAAAAAACCTTGGACTTATCATTTTAAACACTGATGGAAATGTGAGTTTCTCTGTTTGCCGTCTCATTTAGAAAAGCGTGTTCTATTGTTTTGGAGCTATTTTACCACCATTACCTTGCTCCTGCTCATGACAACATCGTTGAAATTCTTGGGCTGAGAAGTGCCATCCCACTCAGATGATATACCCACCCTTGTTGAGGGGTGTGCCATTTCTAACGGTTGTGGGCAAATGGCGGTTGGCTCGTGAACTAAAAAAAAAGCAAAACAAATTTTTTTTTAAAAAAGGTATACCACGTAGACATCAAGTGCTGCTGTGCAAATACACATTTGTACCTGTCGCTGTTGTAAGCAGGTGATGGTATACTCACTTTCTTCCGTGGTGAGGATGAAGGATTGTCGAGTTCTCTCTGGAAGGGGAGGTGTCTGACTGCGCTCAGCTGCACAATCAAATACAACCAACAGTACATTTTTTAATTTCTTATTAGGTAACAGTTACCTCATTCACTGTTTTGCATACATGCCTTTTATTTTAAAACAAAACTTCAAGGCAAATATTAACGTTAGATCGTACCTTTGGAAAGCTGTGGGGGAGGTAGGGGCTCCACAGGCGGAGAGTAAGTACAATTTGAAGTAATATTTGAAGAAAGGTCAGGATAATTTACTGGTCCTACAGTACATAACAAAAAAAGCAATGCTATATAAATCATCGCATACCACATGTAGAAATATCTTGTTAGTTGTGAGATTTTACGAAAATGTCAAATTCAATTTTTTTTTTATCGTTGTAGAATTTCACAAAGGCATAGTTTATTACACTGTTAGTAGCCAATTTTAATTTAATAAAAATCTTACCTGTGAAGGTCATTTTCACTTTCAGACTCTACAAGAAAGAAAAGTATCCTACAGTTATGCAATGTTTCACAATATTACAATATTTCAGAAATATTTCCAAAACAGTATACATTAATTTCAGTTTTATTATAGATCATGACGTCTAACATTAAGCACGTCACTAAATGACTACTACAATTATAATGACCTTTTAAATATCTTTTTTTAACTCCTGTTTTACTCCTTGCAAAAAAAAAAGTTTGTTCACAGAACTAAACGGAAGCAAAAGGGAAACTACGCAACCACCAAACATGCACAAACACAACAGGGATAATGCTCAGCAATACATTCATTCTTACTACATCTAAACAGTTACAGCTATTGTTTTGCAAGGGAAACGGTTTTGAAAATGGTAGTGAATCAACAGCGTGAGTAATCAGAAACCTTGACTTGTGTCATTGTGACATTTATGGGTGTGACCTGCACCCACATTTTCTGGGACGCGCATAACTACTAATAACTACTTTAAATGAGTAAAATGAATAACACCTACAAACCCAGTTCCAGACAAGCTGGGATGCTGTGTGAAGCAGCATCCCAGTAAATAAAAACAAAATTCAAGATTAAGCAAATCTCATCATCTTTTTTTCACAACAGAACATAGAAAACATTTTAAATGTTTAAACTGAGAAACTGTACTATTTTGGGGGAAAAATATTAGCTTATTTTGAATTTGATTGTAGCAACACATCTAAAAAAAAAACAACTGACAACTAGCAACGTAAGGCTGGAAAAATAAGAGGTACTGAAAAGAAAGAACTAGAAGAACATTGTGCAAATAAATTCATCACTGTTGCTAAGATCACTTAGCAACAGGTCAGTAACATGACTTGGTGGAAAAAGGAATATCTTTCAGAGGCAGAATTAAAGATGACGTTGCTCAATGTAAAATTGCAAAGATTATAAATATTTCATCATCAACAGTGTGCAGGGGACAAGGCTGAAAATCAACACTGGATGCCCTCAGGGGGCACTGTGTTGAAAACATGAATGGTTTTGTCATGGAAATCACTGCATGGGCTCATGAACACAGAAATCATTGTCTGTGAACACAGTTCGCCATGCCATGCGCAAGTACTTGTTAAAGCTCTATCATGCAAAGAAGAATATGCAAACATGATCTAGAAAGGCCACCATCTTTCTAAGCCAACGGTCATTTAAAAGGCAATGTGGAAAACTGTTTGTATATTTGTAAATTTGAAATTCTTTCTGAAGAACACGGATGCTGTGTCCTCTGAACTAAAGAGGAGCGGGACCACATTGCTTGTTATCAGCACTCAGTTCAAAAGCCTGTGTCTCTCATGGTATAGGGATGCATTATTGCCTATGTAATCGGCAGTTTGCAGATCTGCAAAGGCACCATCATGGCTGAAAGGTGCATACAACCCTGTCCCAACATTTTTGAGACACATCAAATTCAAAATGAGCCAACATTTTTCTTAAAATCTTAGCTTTGATTTGTTTTCTGTTTTCTACTGTGAATAAAATATGGGTTTCTGAGTTTTGCAGACCATTGCATTCTGCCCTTATTTGTACTTTACACAGTGTCCCAACCTTTTACAGCTGAGTTTGTTGACGCTGCAAAACCTCATGAGTGAGAAAGCTAAAAACCAGTCATCAGTGTGGTGACTGAGAATAACTACAGACAAGAGTAAGCGCTATTATTTATTTTAAGCTCTGCATGCATTTCGAATAACATAAAAAAATTGAAAATGTCTATAAGACTCTGGTTTGGTTAGAAGAAGCAGTTCCTTAATTTGCTGCAGTGCAACACTAGAGATAAACATGCACCCCCTGCAACATGTTTTGTTTACAGATCACGATGACTAATATAAGAAAGTTGCTTAAGTAACCAGTAGATTATCTAATTCTAATTAACAGCTATCAGGTTGATATATAATTTGGTTGAGCTTGCTTTACAGTAATTTTTATCCATTTCATAAATCTTCTCTTGTCAATAGAGGTATATGGAAGGGTGAATTTTGCAGGAATTCTGTCTAGAGAATTCATTCATACCTTACTCCTCTCAAAAGGTTTCCTCTCATTCTGAAATGTAGCGGCTCCTAGATTTGAGTTGCCAAACCATTCTGAAGACATTCCTATTACATTCAGATTCACTGCTGGTGCGACCGCTGGTATGACCTCTAATTTCTGCTCCACGGGAGCTGAAAGGTCGAAATAAGCAATTTCATTAATCAATTTTCTTTTTATGAATACTGAAATACTTGAACAAGCATTTTCGTTTTTAAAATTTACTGTTTCATCACTAAGCTTTCTGAAATTATGAAGTCACCTTGATCAATAGCCAGCTCAAAAGATTCAGGGGTTCTTTCTGGAAGTGGAGGTGCAGGTGAGGGGGGACTGCCTGGAAGTAAGGAAATGAGTATCATAGTGTATCAATAATACTGCACCTGCTGAATAATATGATTGCAATATGAGGGATTTTGGTCAAATAAGATCTAATTACAAGTGATCACTAGATGCTTAATGCATTGGAAACTGTTCGTAATACGTTACATATTACACAACATCTACATATTTAATAGTTTCATTTTATTTTTCAGTTACGTGTTCTTACCACTCATTTCTGTAAGTGTATTAGCAGCATCATCGCGTGGAATAACTGATAACCTTTCAAAGCGGTCAGATACCTCTGAAAGACAAAATCACAACATGATGTATCGTCGGATGACCTAGAACATATATTTAGAATAATGTGCGTCATCAAGGCTGGAGTAAGCGTCCCTTAAGCTAACAGTTTATATTCCCGATTTATGTTCACTATGGGCCCTAACCTGTATCCACAGCCAGCATATAGGATTCTGGGGTTCGTTCAGGTAGTGGAGGAGGGTCTTCCCCAGAAGTATGGACTTCACCGGTGTCTGCAAAAACAGAAAAATCAGCCGCTATTGTCGGCGTTGCTAATCTTGAAACTAACACATGCACAGGCAGTAGCATTAACCTGAAGCAGGTGAGATGGCCTCCAGAGTGTGGTCATTCAAAAGTAAAGAGGGTGCACTGAAAAGAGGGCTAAATGTCCATTCTGTGGTCTCCTCAGGAGCACCCATGGTTGCCCCATCTGATGACGGGGAACTCAAACCAGTGTCAAAATAGGGATCCTCCACCATTGAACAAATGGCTGCTGCTATATCCGGTGAAGGCTGACGGATCAGTGACGGTACAACATCACTCTCTGCAATCAATTCTTCTGCTGAAGAAATTCTCTGATTTGTATGCACCATCCAGGGTCCTTCATTCAGGTCCTGGGGAATTGACTCAGGAGGGGTCTGGAATAGATGCCATTGTTGCTGGTCTGTGTACATGTCCTTGGCGTTCAAGAAAAGTAGGTTCTCTGAGGAAGCCAAATGACTGCTGTACTGTGGTAAAAAGGCCCGTTCCTCATCAAGCAGATACTGAAATTGTGGCAGAAAACCAGACTCCTCACCTGGGATAAAGACCTCATTTTCAGAGACCTTTAAGAGGAGAATGAGTTGCAACGAGAATAGATTATTGACTGTAATTTCCATGTAAATTCATTATGCTTGTAAAATATGAATTTTCTCAGCTCGTTTTAACATTTTGTTTAACAGTGAATAAGAGCAGTGTACAGCAGAAGTTTCAACAGAGCACAACAAAGGTGTCACTGCCTTCTTAGTTCATTTTCGAATCCGCCAGTTTGACGATTTTCCACTTTGATCATGTGACTACATTCTATTTTAATGTTGCTGAAACCACAAGAAAGCCTGCCACATCTACTGTTTCTGTTTTACAGATTCAGACGGCTGTGCTTTTCAGTTGGCATTGATGAAGCACGCAACCGATAACCGTGTCGTCTTTGCTTCTAGCTAGTTTCTGTCTAAGCTCACTGACAATGATAAATTCCTGGTTACTTACCTCATTTTGGCAAGTCTGTTCATCTACAGACTGCAAATATCTCTGAAATAGTAACTTGATGGTTCTGTAGACAAGGTCATATTGTTCCTGAGGTTAAACAACAAAAATTTGTTGTGTTAGGTTGCATAACCTTGGGGCACGATTCACGAAACAAAACCCATGGAAACATCTTTGATATAAGAAAAACTGTTATACTGTTATATAAATTGCTTGAAATGTGCTTCTGTTGATTGGAAGACTTGTTAGATGTGATGGTCTGCATTAAATTAAAAAAAACATCAGGTACCTTGGTTTGAACTAAAGATGGCCTCTGGGTTCTCATGCTTTGAACTAAATTGTAGATACTGAAATCTGAAGTGATCATCTATAAACAAGCACACAAAAGTACTGGAAAGGTTGGCAATTTTACAGTTAAACGCATCTGTCATACAAAATGTACAGCAAGGTGGGGCAGAATATCTAACCTGTTTCTTTAGGAGATTCCAAGTATAATCAATGACACACAAGGCTCCTGTTCTACCACAGCCAGCACTGCGAACACAACAGGAAAACGTCACATTTTTCACTACTCAGGTTCTCTTCAGTAAGGACATTTTTAGTATTGCTGTCCGTATGCTTCTTCAACTATGCTATACTTACCTTACACACATATAGCACAACTGAAGAAGGCATTAGATGTGATGGTACAACTGCATGGCTAAACCACAACCACTGCAGCAATATCTATAACTATTCACAGCTTACTTGTCAGTTGAATTAAGTATAAAGCTCTTTCTCAGGACGAGAAAATCACATGATAAACTCCCGCAATTTCAAAATGAACAAACAATTAATTAACAACAGCATTTTAGCAACTGTGCTGTGGTAACCTGTCACAGATGTCAGGTGGCTTCATGATATGTAGGTTAGATCGGCTACAAACTCAACATTATGTCTGACTCATCATGAGGAGTGTCATGGTTTCACATGTTAATAGTTTCTGAACAGTTTACTGAAGTACAAGTATATAAAAAAATATAATACATATATTTATGTTAAAAAAAAAAACAAGAAGTATGTGACAAAGTAACATGTTTCTTATCTATACTTGCTTCTGTTTCTTCAGAGGGAAAGTATGATGCAGAAATGGAAACAAAATTATACAAATTTTCTACACAACTGACATAGCACTCCATCAAAGCTCACACAGGTCCCATCCCACATGCCCCCAGGTTTTCTATCTGGACTTCTCTGAGTCACAGCTCTTGATTTTGCCATAGTGTAAGTGCTGGAAAATTTTAGGGGAAATGCCTACATATATACCTTACAACCTAGTGTGGTTTTGGCCAACCGCCTACAAACATTTCCTGTTAAAAGAATGGTGTCTAACCTCTAAGCCATATTGCAGGGGACCTGTACATATTGCCCACAAGCAGTACAAACGAGATCACAACCAAAAGCACAGTTCTCCTTTTATCTGTTTTTTTCTTTAACATGTTAGAAAGGAGCAATGGCATTTCATACAGTGTTGTAGTTTCTGCCTGTGCATGTACTGATAAGATAACAAAGCTATTTTAAGTAATAAAAGCAAAGAATAAAAGAGTGACAACAAACTGAATTTCTACAGCGACTTCAGACTAAGACGGAGTTTGTGCTTTACTTTAAATGAAATCGCACTCACATGTAAACATTTGAATTTTCAAACTATTTAAAACAAATTTAAAAAATAACCAACGTACAAGAATAAAAGTGTCACGTTTTCATTTACCTGAAATATTTTTTTCACATGTAGTTTAATTTTTAGTTGAAATCAATTGAATTATTTCTTGAATCCAGTTAAAAGATCTTTGAAAGAATACCAACACCGTATTCTGATTTCTTTTGCATTAAAAAGCAATATGTGATATAATTTTCATTACATTTAGAAAATCAACATTGCTACAAAAATTGACCCCAAGCTGTTGATTCGCATTGTCCTGAGTGACAGGATATGAAATTATAGCATGCGAAACCAACATTGACAAAAGCCTCCTTTCAGTTGGACCGGTGCAACTTTTACTTTAAAAGGTAAGCTGTGTACATGAATGCCTTCTGATTCATTTCTGGTTTTGCCAAACAGCATCAAGGACATTTGATATAAGCACAATATAAGCACTACCTATTAAAAAATAAAGCTCAGCTTTGCAGCTCATTTTTGAGGAAGAGAATTCACTTCGCTCATATGTTAACAGGATGTGCTTAAATAACCTAACTCCAGCCACGCAGTAATTTCAAATTCTATTCAAATGCCTGACCTGCAGTGGATGCAAATAGGGATGTCATCATGGGCTTGATAAGAGCGCATCTCATGCAACATGTCCAGAATGGGAGGGATGGAGTCCGGTACTCCATGATCTGGCCAGTTGACATAGTGCAACTGTTTCAAAGTTCGGGAACTCTGAAAATAATTGAAAGTATTTGACACATTTAAAATGCAAGCATCTTTTTAGAGCACATTAAACATCGTAGTTATATTTTTAGGTTAAGACTAAACTGTCAAATACGACCACGAATGTTAGGCAGGCTATAAACAGTGCTTACATTGTGATAGGTCAACCTTAAGGTCCTGGTCAGATAGTCTCCTTTGCTTTCCTCGGAGTCCTGCACAAAAACGTTTTTCTTTAACCTAGGTTCTTGTTCTTGCTGCTTACAAAATGATGGTAAAATAACACAAGACTTAATAATAGTATAATTAAGTACTGTGTATGTGCATGACATACAGTAGTGGTCAGAAGTTTACAGAGATTCATCATGGATGGGAACAGTAATTTGGGGCTTTATTTGGGATTTTTACTAATCTACACAGGCTCAAAATTATACATACAAAGTAAAAAAAAACTCCTTTAGCATAAAAAGAATTTGATTGACAGCACTGGTTGGATTGACCAATGCTCAGAACAATGCACAAGTCCAAGGAACTCAGGGAAAATCTAAGGGGAACTGTAGATTTACACAAAATGGGAAAGTCTTTTTTAGCCTTGTAGTGAACCGAGTTTTACGTCGCCATGGACTGAAAGGCTGCTCACCAAGAAAAAATCCCTGCTCTAAAATTGACCCCTTAAAACTCAAATGAAATCTGCAGTTGCCCACATGAACAAGCCAAATGTCTTTGGCTTAAAAGTTTTATGGTCAGATGAGACAAAGATTAAGCTATTTGGCCACAATGACAAAAGATGTGTTTGAAATAGTAAAGGTAGGGTTTTTAAATCTAATGATATCTCATTTGTGGACTGTGGTTATAAGCTATGCTAAGAAACCAACCAATTTAAATCAACTCTACCAACTCTGTCAAGAAGAGTGGTCAAATATCCAACCAGAATTATGCCAGAAGGCTACCAAAAGCAAAGCAAATCTGGGCGCAGTGCAACTTGCTAAGGGACATTTAACCAAATGTTAGTTGGGGTGTATGTATGTATTTGAGATTGTATGAATAATATTGACCCTGTGTGGATTAGAGAAAATCCAATGTTAAGCACCCAGTTTTCGTTTTCTAAAGTAGTTAAAGATGTATGTAGGTGTGATGTGTAGATCGTCTAAAATTCAGTATAGCAAATACTATAATGTAGTATATATTCAGTATACATTTTTAGATCAGATCTATTAACCTATTCATCTTGAAAATATGAGCAGGCAAGAAGTACTCACACAGTAAACTTTAAAAGGCTCACAAATGAATGGCTCCTTGTGTTTTTGTGGCCAGTAAACCTCACACTTTTTCTAAAAAAAAAAAGAAAATCATACAAGCGTAACAAAGTAATTTCAATTTAAACAACAACACATCCAATGATAACAGTTCATAAACTCACACCCAGCTGGTGTATAAAACATACGAAACTAGAGAAAATTCTGAATGGCGAGAAAATAAGTACACATTAAGAAAGCACAGAGAAGTTTACCTTTCCCATCTCAAACTCTCGACAGGCCATCACTACAACCTAGAATCACGAAGATATGCACATTAAAAAAAGACCAAAGTCAGAGCTCTTTTAATCTTAATTTAATTTTCAACTGAAGCAATAAAGCAAGTTGTGCTAAGAATAACACGACTATGTTAAATACACCTTGTGGTATGGGCCTTACCTCTATCTTATATTCCCAAAGCATCCTCAAGAAGTCCACTACCGTGTGGGGCAGAGGACCCTGAGTAGCAATGTAAGCCCTGGAGTTTGACACTCCCTGCACACAAAACACATCTTACAGAGTCAGTAGTTACATTTACACAGACCACATTTCAGTTGGGACTCCTGTGGCCAAAAGAAAACTGTTATCTCTAACTGCAGCAATTATTTGGCAGCACTGACCTCCTTAGCCTTCCACTCACAGATATTGGCAAAGAGAGCAGCAAGCAAGACTCCAGCTCAGAATGTAGCAGAGATCAGTGCAACCACAGATAACATGAATTAGATTAGAAACAGCACAAAAAAGAGAAGCTGGGGTGCAGTTGGTTTGTAAAGTGGCTTGCAGATTCCAGTCCACTGTGGCCAGGCTAAAGCTGCTTAAATAGCGCACTTATGACGTTTGTCGGTTAGATGTGTAAAAGCTAAGTCATCAGTGGATATAAGCTAAAAGGGCACTTATTCTTTACCTTGAGGAAACTGGCGTTGATGTAGTCTGTGTCATTTTTTGATGTGACATGAGTAAGCTTTACTCTGGTGTGGTCAACTACAAAAAGAAAAATATGTAATTATGAATGTTGAAAAAGCTAAAAAAAAAAAAAAAGTTGAGTGTGCTTTATGTTCTCACACGAAAAAATGAACAGAATTAGAAGAAAATATAATAAAATGTTAATGTTTGTAAGCTTTTCTCTTTACCGTGGAGCTATTCTACCTTGCCCAATTTAAATAAATATAAGAAACTTAAGTAGATTGGTTGATCAGATTAATTAGGCAAAATAAATATGATCTGTTAATACAGTAAGTCACCTAATTTACAATATTAATAACTACATGGAGCATTATATACTGTTTATACCACTTTTTGGTCATTAGCACAACACTGTAGGTAATAATATACTTTAAAACAAATCTAGTATGACTTCACAGTGTTAATGCAGTAAACTGTAAAACCGCTGTATTTTAATCAATTTATGTTTATTTTCAGCATTTAGCTTTTGAGAATTTCGATAGACCTCAATAACTTATTTTAGCGATCTGGCAGTCGAAACTGCCTTGATGTACAATCAGAAATTATTAGCTTCGTCTAATATAGAAGTATTTGTCATGTCACCATTTTCACAAATCTATAATTAGCCTGGCTTACAGGGCAGAATATCCTTGTATCGGTTCTTCTTGATGTTTTCCTGCTTTTCCGCTGTTTTGGAAGGATACGTCTTGTCCGTTCGGTACTTTGTTGACTGACTTTTCAACCTCTGAAAAACACAAAAAGAAATTTAAATGCGCTGCATTCACAAAGACTTTTCATCATAGTTCCTAGAAACCATCTAAATGCCAGAGAGCTATTTTTATCATAATGTTTTGCTAATGTGTCATACTGAAACATCCCCCAAGCTTCTTTTGAGATACAGGTATCATGTAAATTCTATTTAATTAACCAAAACAGCAGAAGGGTAGTATGAGTTTCATGGTAGTGTTTTCTGTGCATTTACTGGAAAAGCTCTTTCCATATTGCAAATGCCATTAGGTCATAAGCAACTGATACAGGAGGTTGAGAAAAAATTGGGGCATATAACCAGCAAATTACATGTGACCAATTGCACATTGTCACATGTGGTCAGTTTTTATGTGATTCAGCCTCAGATGAAGAATCTGTGACTCATTTGACTTAAAACTGACATGATGGCTGACAAACTGAGCGGACCTCAGTTCTAAATTGACTAAGCAGAAGCTCGGACTCTCAAGTTAAACTCACGTTTGTGCTTGCAGGACTTGTTGAGACATTGGTCTTTTTGTTCTGAGGCCAGTTGGAGCAGATCTGAAAAAGTCTGCTAAAGGACTTGAAATGCATCTGCACTTCTCTAACACTACAGAGTGCTTTTTGTCCTCAGAGGAAGTGATGCAATGGACTCTTTCCTCTGGAGTGGTTGGGGTGGTAGCAGTATGACAGCAGAGGGGCAGCATGTGAAGCACACAGTGCTGTCTTCAGGCACCGCCATGTCACTCATCACCATGGCAGCAGCCCACAGATGATGTCACCCTGGGGTTAACACTTCTCAGGCACAATTTAGCATGTTTGCGTGAATGTGTGTGTGTGCGTGGTTGTTGCTGTTGCTACTCGTTAAGTGTTACAAGACTTTTCCTTACACTTCTTCCTTGTTGTGCCTTTAGTGACAAGCATCAATACAAAGAGGAAGATTGAAAATGGCGTTGGAACCCTCAGTACAACACCAGTGCGGTACTTCCCTCAGTATGATGTCTTTTGTAAAAAACCTAAAAAATCAGGAAGACTAAGAACTTTCAGTTTCGCTGTGCTTACTGTACATATAAAAATCCCCATCGAGAAATACAGTATGTCTTCTGGGTTGAGAATTTTTCGCTGTACTTCAACAAGAGGAACATTACGGTTAACTCACCGCAAACTCCCCAGCAATGCCGTTAGATGCCTCCTCAGCCACAGCCTCCGGTCTCTCCAGGTCATCCAGGAAGCTCCTCAGAATCCTGGCCTGCTGGTCCATAGCTGGCTGTTCACTATCTGGGATAGGGCAGTTTTCATAGGCATGTCATGGCACAAAGGTCCTTGTCCACAGGTCATGGAGTAGGCTTGGTAAGCTTGGGGACAGGACTGAGGCAGTTACGTTGCTCCGCTACAGAGCACTTCTGTATTGTAGCTCTCACATGAAGGAACTGGTGTAAGGGAACTTCTGATCTGTCTTACAGAAGGCAAGAGGAAGCTAACAGGTTCTGTGGTCAGATTAAAAATATTGCCCGCCCCCCTCAGGGTTTCTCTCACAGGGTCCTAAAGTCACCCGGGTGTTCTATTGCATAAATATGATGCAAAGAGGATGGTAGGGGAAAACAAACCTATATTTATGCACATAAACAGTCAAAACAGGTGATGTTAATCAAAATTAGAGAGCAGTGCAGGCAGTCTACCCAGTTGTACAATATTTGGGACACACAAGGCGAGTGAAGGAATGCACGTAGGGACAGAGCCTGAGGCAGAAGAAAGAGGGAGCGCAAGTGTCAGAGATATTCACCCTCAGTTGCTCAGCAGTAATCCACTCAGAACTTTGGGAAGTCTTCATTTAGCTACTTTACTGTACAGTAGACATTTCTGTATTTGAAGTGAGACAGGATGACAAAAAAAAACATTTCCTGTGAAACTCAGCTGTGTAAAAACTCATGTAATTTGTTTAGTAGTTAAGCAACACTACTTTTAAATTCACAATGTATGCGTAAAAAGAGTAGTGGGAGGAGCTGTGTTTTCAGGAACCACGGGCAATAACTCACCCGTGTAATACTTCCCTTTCTTAAATATATATAAAAGCTCAGTTTTGAAAAGAGTATGACTAAAAAAAATTTTAAAAATGCATAACCTACCAAAGCGCTCACGGGCACACAGGTAGCCTCTTTTGTCAGATAACCTTCAACTAATGCTTTTGGCAGGGGTGGCATCATGAAGACGTCATGACAGGACATAGCAACATTTAGCAGGTGCTAAATGTTGCGCCACATCAGTCGCATAGTGACATCTAGTGGCTAACATTCTGACACTCAACTGAGTGTTATTCACTGACTTGCAGTATATGTCAGAAAAATATCACTGGATAATATCAAAGTATCCAAGACAGCCTAGTGCACAGCAAAAAGTTAAACTAACATTTTTGACATGTTTTAAAAGCACCTTTTCCAGTCATAAAGAAACAAGCATCTGCTGTGCACATGTATATCAAGGTGCCCGTAATAGTCAAAATCAGTGTCCGATAAACTATGACTGACTAGAATAAAGAAATAGCAAATTCTTACCAAATAAAGTGAAGTGCAGCTCTTATGTGCGGAGGGTTCCCCTTCTTTCACTTCACTGTCACTGGTTAGTGGTGCAGCATGTCACACTCGTGTTCAAGGCCTAGCATAGGCGCAAAAGCATTTATGTAACCCACAATGCACCTACAGGAAGCTAAGATCACCACAGTCCACCTCTACAGTTTCCTGATTGTCGATTATGGTTGATTCCAAACAACAAACCTTTGAAAATATGAAGATATTGCACCTCGTTTTGCTTTTTCAAGGTGAGCGAGCTATAATTTAAACCTTCTATCAAAGATCCTAATAACCTAAAATCTTTAAGCGCCTTAATCATCATGTTTGTTTTCTTTCTTTCCCATGCTCTATTTTTGAAAATGTGTTTTTCACTTCTATACTTTGTGACTTTAAACTGTAAAATCACTGCTTATTCAAGCATCATAACTAAAAATTGATTTTATATCAATATTTTTCAGTCACGTTGAACTTACTATTACACATAGAAATCCTTCACAAATATTTTGGTATGTGAACACAAATACTGTTTCATTTTCATATCCTGGAATTCTTTAAGACTGAAAGTTCAAATTAAAACATACAAGCCTATCAAAAATGCTTTAATGTATTCCTTATGGAAGTATTTATTTACGAAGAAAAACATGTTTAAATTAACATTTTTTTCCTTTAAACATGTTAAATTAAATTAACATGTTAACTTTTTTTGTGAAACGCTGTGATCCTTATCTTGAAAGGTGCTATAGAGATAAAATTTTACTTTACTTATTGTTAAATGAAAGAAGAATATTGTAAATGCACACAGGAAGTTTAACAACATCTACATACCCACACCTACAACCTACCCCCAGCTCTCACATACTCAGTGAGGTGGGATTTTTTGTTTGTTTGTTTTTCGGGTTTTGAGTGACAATTATTCTAGAATTTTTGCTATCTGACAATCAAAATTTGAAGGTAAACTGTGAACTCATATCAGTTCGAATTAAAAACTGAATAACATTTTTATGATTTTCCAGACTGCAAGCATTTTCTTTCTGTTTGCCTTTTATTTCAGTAAGTCTTCAGCTTCAATGTGATAAAAGAGAGATCACAGCCCACGTTGGAGGTGAATTTATTCTTAAATGCAACTATGCCACAAATTATTTTCTGTACAGCAAAAAGTATTGGTGCAGAGGGACCTCGAGAAGCAGTTGTGAGATTGTGGCAGACTCAGAAAGCGGTCAAAACACACACAGGTCCCAAGTGATAGATTTAAACAGAAGGGGGCTGTTTGTGAAAGTCACAAATCTCCGATTAGATGATGCTGGAGCGTACTGGGTTGGGATTGATAAGATGTATGCTGACATCATGACCCAAGTCAAAGTGATTATCACCGAAGGTAAGAATAAAAGACGCTATGTAACTTAGAAAATAAACATTATTTTACAATAACAGTGAAATATGCTGCATTGGAGCCTCTGTTTGGTACTGTTAAGCTGAATGGATTGACATTCCTTTTTTTGTGCCAGTTCCAGTGTCCAAGCCCCGACTTTGGCCCCTGAGCTCTCTGGTGGACAGGCCAACATGTTGGGGGAAGTCAGTTACCTTACGCTGTGGTTGTGCAAAGGGTACTGGTGTTCGTTATGCCTGGTATCAGCACATTGACAACAAGGACTTCCTGCTTCATAAGTCTTCAGACTTGTACCTTCACTGTGGCACTGTTCAAAAGGACTGTAGTTATTACTGTATTGCCAGTAATGACATAAACAGTGAGAAGAGTGAGCACATCTCTGTGCAGGTTCTGATGCCTGCAAACAGCAGCTGTATCTATGTTGTTAATATTCAGGGTAAGAACAAATGTGATATTGCATTGTGCAAATAGAAATGTGAGAACTGTAGCTGGCTGTCTTTATAGTGGTTTACTGATTAACAAAATGCTTTAGAACAATTGCAAAAAACAAACATTATGTGAAACATTATGCAGCATTTTTATAGCAACCATTTATATTTACTGGCAATATACATGAAGTACTAAAACAACAAGTATATTGTTATATTTCATTTTAAAACATTGCAAGCGTACTGTTGTAATGTTTTAGCATGGATGTGGTTCTGTTCCCTTTGTTATAATGTTTTAGGTTGGGGTTTTTTTATTCAGAGTGGGATTTTTTCACATTAAGACATTAATTTCAATTTAAAACTATTTAGTTTAATAGCATAGTTCTTAAAATTGTTATATGAAAGACCATTTACACCATTCATAAAGGTGCCATGGAAAGGATTACAATAATCATACCCTCATATGTTAGTGGCAAAAAAAAAGACTATTGGTTCGTTTGTGAGACTGTACATCCATAAATTAATGATAAAATTAAAATAGCATTTAATAATTGTTTTTATGCAATGTGTGTGTGTGTGTGTGTGTGTGTGTGTGTCTGCGTGCCTGCGTGTGTGTGTAGTATAGTAAATTATTGCTTGGAAGAAAGGACTAAAGGCATTGTGTGTAAGTTTTGACTTCAGTGACTCCTAGAGATTATAACAAATATGACATTATGTACAAATCCTTTATGTACAAATTTTCCCTAGGGTTTTTCTATTTTTAATGAACAAAAATCAGGTCATTAGTATTATATTCTAAACACAAAAACACAATAAACATAAAAGAAAGAGTTTAAAGTTAGCATGAAATATTCTAAACAACAACGTCTGTTTTCTTCTCTCTTGTTTTTACAATGCTGTAAAATCTTCATCCTCAAAGTCCATAAAGCACTATCACTGTCATTTGTTTTCATTACCAGGTCAACCCATTTACGACTGTGCAGACAGAATGAGCACAACCACAGTCACAGCTCCACCTCTGACCTCCTGCCTAGTTATTACGAAGAACAACGATAACACAAGAAATCAGTCTTTACAACTGAATGAAACCACTCAAGGCTTTTTTTTCAACAGGTTAGTCAATATACTTTATACTCTATGGAAGAATCACTAAAGGCTAAAAAGAGAATTTAAATTTGTTTAAATTTCACCATAAAATGCTGTTTGAAAACCTGCCCCCCTCCCCTTTATTTTTTAGAGCATTGACTGGACTGCCACTTTGGTACACATTGCTGCGTTGGGGTTCTTTTCTGGCCTTGCTGATAACCCTTTGCACAGCTGTTAAATGCACAAGAAGAAGATCCAAAGAATGTGCCAACCGGAAGAAAAATGTTCATTTCAGGCGAATTTATCATGCAGCACAGTGACCTGAATTTTACTGTGGTAGTTCTGTGGAAGTTAGAATCAGCCTCTGTGATAGCAGTTTTGTGGCTTAATTGTTGACCAAAGTTCTTTGATCACATGGGAGTGTTTGTGAAGGGGGTAGGTCATAACATGTGTCAGACTGTTTATCATGTGTCTCATGCAATAGTTACCAAAATGGTCTGTCATTGATTTGAAATAACAGAGTTTGAAAGATTCTACCACACCATTGAAATAACGGTTATTATCAAGATTGTTAATTGCTTTACCAGGTATAGCTTTTCATATAATTAAAGAGGGATGATACCACATGCATTCCACATTAGTTATACAAAGTACTGACATTAAAAACTTAAATAAAAACAACAAAGCTTTTTAGAAGGCAGCTAATGATGATTATCACTAACAATGAAAATAAAAGGTCTATAATTATTTGTGACTTATTGTATTGTCTTAAGTAGTGGAAATAAATGCAAACAAACTTCAGATGTTTCACCTTCTATCTAAGGGCCTCTTCACTTCTATAAACTGATGGAGAGTACCAGGTGTTTAACTTTTATTTACCTCTAAGTAGACATATCTCCTTGGCGGTGTTCCTGACTCGAACCTAGTCATGTTAGTCCACTATACAGATATATGGAGCGCCATAAGAGAGCCATTCAAGAGAATCGTTCTAACATTATGGATGACTAAGAACCTAAATATGTGCAGCCCAAGCGTTTGTATTTGCAGATATGTCATAGCATGATAAACCTTCATTAAAAAAAAAGGTGTGTTTCAGGTCCCTGAATTTCCACATGGATTAGACTGATAAAAATAAATAAATACATTTGGAGTACAACAGACCTAGGTAACTAGGTCATTGACTCCTATGTGCTTTTCCTGTTTTTGCATTAGTGACAGTAATTACACTTAAATTGTGGAGTCTGGAAGTTTTATATGATAAATAATTGAAATGAATGTGCTGTGCAGTGTAAGTTGCTATTGCAGGATATAAAGCGATGCAAATACCAAACCCACTTATTGTGAAATCAGTATCACAACAATGTGTCAGTACTTGGGCGTTTTAGGGCATTCAAATATGTCATATCAGGTTTATTAAAATTCTAGTGCTGCTGGCTCAACACTAGAAACAGACTAAACTATAAGGTAGAATTCAGCAATATTGTCCTTGAATTTGTGATGTATATGAACTGTAGCATACAATTGTCCAAATATTTAGTAATACTGGGTCTTTTCTGATACTATTTTGTTTCCATTCTTAGAGGAAGTGTCAGAAATTTCCAGATTAATTGTTACTCACATTGTACTGTAGTTGATTTTGTTACACTTAATGTCAAAATAATAAAACTTTTCATTTCAGACATTATAAAGTTTCTCTGTATTTTCTATATTTCATTTTTTAGCAGTGATACTACTTGGGTACTTGATTTTATAAGTCTCTTAGCATGATTTAAAGATGTATATTATAGGTATATATAGAGTATTGAATACAGCAGGTTATTTCAAAGATGCTAGAGTCTAAAAATTATAGAAAAGCTGTCATTTTGCATCTGTGATGTGACACACTAGGATTAACAGATAATGTGATTGATCTCAGTCTCACAACTCCCAAAAGCATGCTTACTATATAAATGGCCCCTTACCATCAAATTGTATCGCACTAGTAAATATATATATATATATATATATATATATATATATATATATATTTTCCAACATGCAGGGTTTCTTAAGGAGGCTTTTTTGAACCTAAACTACAATATTTTGGTGCATAAACCTAACAGAGTATGTTTTAGTGCCTCAGCTTAACTAGTGACTAGTAAAATGTTGGCGCAAATGAAACAAATCAGAAAGGTAAGCCATGGAAACAAAGTGAACAATCAAAGCCAAACAAGACACAAACCATGGCTGACAAACTTCTGATTTACTACACCACCATCTCCCAACCTCCCATCGCAGACTTTTTCACTCTTCAAAGGAGGACTGTTATCTCTAAATCCAATACTACCAGCTCTGGTGGTATAGATCTGATATGCCAGTAGCTTCTGACAGAACGGCAAATTTGACGCCCTGGGATGTGTTGATATGGACACATACTAGATGAAGTCAGACCCTTTAGGTATGAGATTGGGAATGCATCAGTAAGAGTGGACTGGTGGTATGAGTAACACTGGGGGAAAAATTAATTACAACACACCATAAGTAAAATATCAGTAAGACAATAAATCATTCTGATTTTAAGGACATCAGTAAAACAGAGGAGCATCTTCATGATTGCAATACCTTGGAGTAGTCCTTAAAGGAACACAGTCAATGAGCAGTCTTACAGACAGACACACAGTTGGTTATGTTCCACACCTTGCAGAACCCTGTGTACCAACGAGGCTCACTATGTCTATTTTCATGTTTGTCCTGGAAACCCACCTTGAAATGTAGCAGACTGCTATTGTATTTCTCTACTTCAGGTGGAATGGGTTCAGGCTATTCAGCTGCCTGTGTGTGAGTCTCCCCCCCACCCCTTTTCATCCCTCTCCTTATTCTGCACACTGGGAGAAAACATGGAGCCTCTCTCCGCCTTGATAACGCATCTAATCCATCACCAGTGTCAGGCTGAAGAATTCTGGTGTCAGTAGCGAGCAGCGTGTAGAAATGCTCTGTGTATATGTGTGAGAAGATTCCCAACAGCCCAGTATGCCATCTCTTTTGTTCCTGTTCCTGTTGTACAATATAAGCTCCCATAAGGGTTATGTTAGCTTGTGTCAGTTCCCATCGGACAGACTGAGGCTGGAGAGACCACATGTTGGTGAGGAGGAAAACACAGGAAAAGGCAGGAAGAGGGTGAAGAGGGGAAAGGAAAGAAAAATTATAAACAATTACAGAGTTTGGAGGAAATGTAAGCAATAAAACAAATTTTAAAAAGGTTACATATGATTGGAGTGGGCAGAAAATGAAAATAGACATTGGCATTAGGATAACCACAAGAGACATCACTCTTTTTGTAAGTGGAATTTTTTTTTCCCCCTCACCTGGCTCATATGGTGGCAGTATATCAGCTAAAGTGACCCGAGCCTTTAGTTAATACAAGGGGCAATTACTTCACATTTTTGGCAGGGCACCATAAAGCCTATTGATTTGGCTCTATGCCCCATGAACAAAGCAGTTAACCCTCTCCTCTATAGCACCTTTTCTCGTCTGTTTGAAAAGGAAAACAAAAGCCTGCCCCAACAAATCACACACACTGACCATTCAAATGGCCTATTTTTTGCTCCCATTAAATATTGGTGAGTATCACTAGCAAACATTCTATTAAACTGACTTCCAGAGACCAATGCTGCAATTTGCCGTCTGGATAATAGCTATATCCAACACTCGTTCAATAAAGCTTTAGCTCCGCAATATTGCCATCTCTCTCGGTCACATAACTCACAACCCAAAACATGATTATATCAGCACTTTCTTCTGTTTGCCCCCGAGTGAAAAAAGAAACCAGAGACCACGGCATGCATTAAGGGGTCTGTGGTGGGATGAGATCAGGCACCAACTCTAATCAGCCCAAACACATATTAAGCACAGCAGCACAATGTCAGGCCTATATTTAGCTCCACATTAAAACACTGAACAGAGACCAGCATGCTGCTGCTGATGGACACGGTCCAGAAGGGTTCACAAAGAGCAAAAACAGAGGGATGTGGTGGGAGGGATTTTCTGCTTAGCCCTTAAAATCTGCGTTTCCCAGTATGATGAAGCTATTGTTCCTATTTGCACACAGAAACCATTTTTTCTAAAAACTGCATTCCGGTGATGCCAACAACTTAGTCCTACAGCTTTAAGTTGAATATATATGCAAAACATTACACGTTTACATAACTATACATAAGCCCACACACAATTCCAAGTTATGTGCACAAAATAAAAACTACCTGTGTGCGAAACCCCGTCTTCTAATAAGGAAACGTTCTCTCCAGGGATTTTTTTTTTCCTTTTAAAGATGGAGCTTTGACTGATGCAATGTACATGTCGAAAGAACAAAGAACAGCTATATCTATTTTATGTGAGTAAATAAGCAAGGGACAAAACAATCACTAAACTATTAGATGCAGCACACACAGCTACTGATGGTTAGACAAAAGTTATTAGAGGAATGTCAAACAGACTGAACCAGAAGAAAATATCACTCTATTGCTTTCTCCCTCGGTATACTTCAAAGTAGATCACAAAGATATTTGAATCAAGAAGTAGCTCAGAAAAGGTTCAGGTGAGGGGCAAATTAGCTGAAATCGTTTCAATTTCTCCCACCGGATTTGTTAGATTTAAATGTGGGACAAGACTGGCAGGTAGATATGATACTAGGAAATTATAGCCAGTGGGATCCGTACAACAAATGAGAATATAAAAGCACTTCAACCAAGACTATATTTTATACTTGTAATGTGTTTGAACTTGAATAATCTCCCTACATGTTTCATAGGGTGGTTTATATTAGTGAGATGTACTTCGTAGTGGTAAGTGAACATGCTTTTGATGAATGCATTACACTGTGATAAGGCCTTGACACTCAATGAAGTCTTCATTAAGGCCACAATATTACAGGCTTTCTTTGACATATGCTGGACTATTATAGATAGGCATGTAATGAGACAAGAAGAACATGAGTGAGGAGACCAGAAAGGAGGAAGACATAAGATTATACCTAGTAGCTGGATACTATAGAAATAGTCATAGTTTTTGTTTATTTCTGGCACCGTCCTTGATCATTATTGCACTGTGATTCCATGCAGCATGTACTGAGAGTGTTTTTTCCTCAGGCATTCTACAAAAAAAAAAAAAAAAATCATGTATTTTTCTACAAGTTGTTGATGACACAATTCTCATAGCACGTCACATAAATACAACATATGATCCACAGGATTTATTTCCCTCAAAAGGTACCTACATTCCCCAGTTGTATACCGGACAAAAAAATAAAATAAAATAAAAATTACCATCATTACATTGTTGTCTTGGTATTTTTACCACCACTGGCTTTAAATAATTAGACATAATGCTAAGGTAAGAAACTGTTTCAAAGATTACTGGGTGGCTAAACCAGAAGTCCATCACCTTCACATCCCTTCCACCCTAAATTTCAAACCATACCACATGTAACTCTATGGAGACAGACATCACAACCTTTAACCTCTCCTCTACAAACTTCCCAGCAACTCTTGAATAATTAGAACTCCCCCTGTAAGTGGAGAGGGTAGGGACAGGGGTAAGATGAACACCACTCTGGGAACCTTTAACCTTTGCTGGCCAACAGAAACAAAGTAGAAAAGGGGAGGGATAAGAACATGGGGTGGACTATGAGGCATAAGGGTTATCCAATCAGTCCTTTGCAGCAAAACAGTGATGCTACTGATGGGTTGAGGAGGGGTTGGATTGTCTGAACCTATTCAAACTATTAACAAGAAAACCAGGCCAAAACCCCTGTGCTGGACAAGGGTTGCCATAGTAACCTCTCTCCCCTTGGGCACAAAATCAGCAGGGAATCAGCCGAAACTGTGGTTGCCTGTGTAAATATATGTATATGTCCACAGATATTCTTGGATATTTAAAAAAAAAAAAAGCAGTTATGTCATCAATATTGTTTCAGTCATCAAGCTCCAGCTGAACTGATTAAGAGAGTGCGGCGCTCATTTTTAGTCTCCGTCCTTCACAGGCCTTTTGATTGTTCCCCCACTCCCAGTTAGAACATGTGGTAACATTAGCTTGCCAGGAAATTATAGCATTCCATCAGAAACAATCTCTGAGACTGAAAACAGGATACGCTGGGCAATAACTGCAGTTAAACCGGAATTTTCTCTGGAGGTTAACTTTAAGGTGCAGTTACAGCATCATCATTTTGACTGTGTGTCTATTTGTTCGTATTCGCTGAAATGCATGGAAGTGTAACTTTACTGTTTAAAAATTGATTGTTTCTTAGATCTTAGCTATATTTGAAAGCGTCCTAAATAATGCATAATGCGTAACACAGTATTTGAAATTAAATAGCAATTATCAGGCAAAAATTTAAAAAAAAAAAAATCAGTATAAAAATTGTTTTTGATACTGCATTACTCTAATATCTATTATAGAATGAACTAGTGTTAATAACAACAACATACTTAGAACTGATGAGTATCTCTGAGACACACAAACATACCTTTTTGGTAAAAAAAAAATAATAATAATAAAGTAGAAATACATAAAAAATACCTTTGCGAAACACAATGCGACTCTAGGATTTAGACCATTTATATGTCCCCTCTCCAAAGTATGTTCCAACAAGCATGTGTAATGCTATCTGCACATAAAACAAGATAATGGCTGTCAGGCATATTTTTTCTGTGTGAGAACAGCAGCCAACAGGGCCTTGATTCATTAGCCTGCTAATTAGAAAACACTGTAAAGAATGACTTATGGTATTGTGTTCTCAGCAATTCTATGCACATTTAAGAGATTTACAGGGAGGAACAAACACAGCGTCAGACAGCCACAGGCTTAAAAAGACTCTAGTGAATGCAGTGTCTTTGTACATGCAGAACAGCAACAGGCCTGAGTCTTCCTGTAGACCAAGAGATCAGAGATACTCATCAGTAGAGACATGTGTCTGTGACAGAGGATCCTCCAGTATCCCCCAAACACTCTGACTCAAACACACCCACACACTCCTCAGTCCTCTCTCATGCCCTCATAACTCATACACATGTTCTGAAGTGGCAGAGGAGGAAACTGCTGTGTATGCAGAATAGGAAAGCAGCATATTCTCAGGTCAGAATAAGTTAAAAAAAAAAAAGACAGAGAAAGAGAAAATGTGTGTATAAGCATGAGTTTCTATGTGATGCCAGCACATTTTGTAGTCTATGAATCTTCACTAAAGCTCTTTAAAAATGCCCACCAATCTTGCGTCGGGATTTAATGCCTGCTTCACTCCAGAAGGAATAGAGCAGCCAGTTAAAGTATGCTAATTCAGTGGCACTAAATACACTGCTTTAAATGTCAACCTTCCATTATTACACACATACAGTGTCTGCCTTAAAACGACCACAGAATCATAAACACGCACACAAACAGCCCACAACACACATTCACAAATCACTCTTGTGCATGAACCTAAGGAATATAAATACTTGTACATCACAGTCACTTTATTTGATCAGTATCTGAATGAATAAAGGACATTTGTGAAAGAAGAGTATAAAAAGCAGCAGCATAGAAAAGGATTTCATTCATTTGACGGAAGATTGTACATCTCTCTAGTCCTTGCACAAAAAAAGGGTGAGAAGAAAAAAAGAGAGACAAAAATTGCATAGGGAGAGAAGGCAGCAATGGAGCAACTCAGAGCCCCAGTATAGCTACAACATGCAGGAAGAAAGCAGCTTGCAAACAGCCAGCGCAAACCCTGACACTCCTCCGCAAACAAGGGTGACAGCACCATTAATTCTATTAACCCTATTAGTATTCCATCCTCATCGTTACTCTGGGTCAATACACACCTCCATCACACTGCAAAGCTTTTGCTTCTCTTCAAAATGTAAAGGGAGTAGGGTTGGATAATGGAGGGTTCAGGGATTGCTGTATAAATGGGAAATGAGACAATGGCACATCCTCCGCTTCGGGTGTGGACTGTGGTAACCAGTCAGCTCCGTCAGACCATCACTACATGGCACACTGAAGGATCCACATGTGACAGTCAGGTAAGGACTGAGGAAGAGCAAAACTGGTACAAGGCTCTCAATCTGTCTGTGTGTCACATTTTTAAAGACTAAAGTGAAATGTTTTTTTTCCATTGACTCAGAGGTCACCACATTACATTTAGATACAGTGCAGCATAGCTTTTCTGCACTATAACATGAACATAACACTATGGAATCCAACCAGTACAGAGAGGAGGAATGATAACTGCAATTCGTAACCATTTCACTGTGTATCAGAGAAACCAAAACATATCTTTTCAAGTGTCATTCTTGGTATGCATGCTAAAGAAATTCAATACTCTACTGTAGTATAATTTTAAAAATTTAACTGATTAAAAAAGAAAAAAAAACAACTGACAGTCGACACGACCGTTTCCTTTTTAGTCTGACTTTTATTTTTGAGTGATTTGGAAAAGGTGGCTCATTGCCTGCCCATGTCCATATACCAGACAAACGATGACGGTTGGCTGTTGCAGCCATTGGCAGGTTGATGAGTATAAAATTATATGAATCACATGCTATGGCATTTTGAGTCATAAAATCACAACCCAGTTTAAACCTAGGAGAGATTTTGTTAGACAGCACTCTCCGCCTCCAGCATCGAAACACTAAATGAGGAATTGTCTTTTGAAAGAATGGTGTTTAGACCTTTTCGATAAAAGAAAGATTAAATATAATTATATCAACCTATTCTTTTTGAAAACACAATAGCGTTTAAGTGGCTTCTACTACAGAAGCAAAGCAAGGTAAATGAGTTGAGGTATTAACAGCTTAAATGCAAACCTCTCCTTCCATCTTATTCCCCTGTCCTCCCTGTCTGCCTCCGGCTTAGGGTAGGTCATGAAGTTACCAACAGACACTAGTGTACCAAGTATGTAGGGCAGTACCATTAGGGCATTAGTGCCGGTCAGCAGCCAGCCAGTTTATGTGTGTGTGCATGGAAGAAATTAAGGATGTGCAATAACACCCTGGGGAGGGAGATACAATACGACTCCGTGCTGGATTGGTGTATATGCTAAGGATCTCAAAATTCCACAAAAATCAGCTAGGTGCCCACACAGTGTATGACCGTGGAGCACTTAAATGTGCAGGACTTGGTCAGCATATTCAAACAACCATGTGTACTTGTTTTTGTTAAATCTATATTTTAGAACCAAATTTTTTCTTTTAAAGAAATTAACCAAAACACGCCCTAAAAATAGTCCCCCCCTGCTCAATCAGCGCTGCTACTCAAGCACATACACCAATATGTGCTCTAGCCTTAAGCTAGAGCAAGAGTCACAATATAAAGGGTTGTGACAGCTCTCTTGCTTTCCTCCACATACTGTACACAGAATAGCTACAGCAGTAAGGGACTCTCTCTGGTGTTTCTGGAACTGAGTGAAGAAGCAAGCATGAGCTTCCCTGCTGTCTGGCTTGACTGATTCATGCCAATATTACCTGAGGGATTAGCCATTTCCTCTGTACAAATCCACTTTTGTGAGGTAATGTCTAGTATTAGCAGCGGGGGCCGTAGAGGGTTTTGTTACATTAAAAATCTTCTGCCAAAAAGCATGCAACACTGGTATGAAATCCAAAAAGGAAGCATGCTACAGTATATTATCGTTTTTTCGTACTCTCTCTCAGCTCAGTCAGATTAGGCATGAGATCATATTCTGATGAAAGGTTTACCCAACAGTGATACTTTAAATTCAAATTCCAAAGCACAGTAATTGATATCTTGATTTGAATGTGCCTCTCAAATGTGAGCTAACCTGGCATATCAGGGAAAATTCTCCTTATTGTTTTCAGCAAGCTAGAGAGAGTGAGCGAGCTGGAAAAACTGGGTTTGAAAACCCACATCAAACAATACCCTTCTCTTTTTTCTCTTTTTCATAAGTTGACCACAGACTCCGGCCAGACGGCTCTATGTTTGGCTACCTCAGTCCAGATCCCCCATAACCCTGGCTTCCTTTTATTCCATAACTAGGCTTTCTGGAAAAATACATGTTTTCTGGTTCTCTTTCTCTCCATGTCCTGTTCCTTGTTCTTGCTGTAAAAAAACCACATAAATGTTTGGGTCAACACAAACCTAAAAGCTCGTTTTTCCAGGGGGGGGGGGACAGGGGAAGAGTGGAGGCTGTGTGGGAAGGATTCATAGCACAATGATATAATGCGTCTGCAATTCTCCCGCCTGACCACTGCTCTTTGTTTCTCTAAAACAAGAGGCTACATAACTGTGGCCTTAAAGAAGAGGAGGAAAGAGGAGGAGGAGGAGGCGGCGGAAAACTGGGTGTTTAGTTGGTTAACGGTTTTTGGCACGCTGAGGGAGGTATTTTCTGTGTCACAGAGTGAGCAGACTGTGGATACTCCATCAGACACACACAGACCCAGAAATATGCACGTATCCGCACATGCATACACCCCCCCCCCCCCAAAGGAATTGTTAAAAGGTCATAGTTCATTCAAAGTCAGCCACAACGACAACTTGATTCACTTTCCATCCACACATACGCCTTGGAGAGAGAGAAAGAGTGAGAGAGACAGACAGAAAGAGAGAAAGACAAACTGCAGTTGTAATAGCGTACTCGTCACTCAGTGTTTAGGTACAACATACAGGCTAGAATAACTTTCAGCAGAGAATGTCGTACCGCACCTAGGGGACTATGAAAACAATGTCTGAACAAATTCACCAAAGAAAAAATGAAAATCTAGTCTTTCCAGTTTGATGAATTTACACAAAAAACAAAAAATTATTAAAGCTTTGCTAATATAATTTTAAAAGTTAAATGGCTGTGTTGGGGCAGCACCTGTCTATATGGAAAGCGTTGGGTGTTAATGCAGTTCTACAGATGTTATATGTTATTTCATGCAGGTTTAAATTTACCAGGGATGAAGGCTGTCGCTTAAGGCCAAAGGTCACAAAATCTCTTTATAAGCCATCTCATGTGAAAAATGAATGTGTTTGTCGAGGGTCAAGAGGAAACAAATGAGGCATGCAGGGTATCACGAACCATTTCCTGGAGGATATAAAGTTAATCCCTCATCTTTAGCCGACAGCGCGCCTTTAACCAGATTACCCCAATAATCACCTAAACATCAGTGGAAAGAACTAATTTGGGTGTCTAGTCATAACAGTTTCATGACATCAACCAATCCTGTGATACTTTACAAATTACAATGTCTAATCTACTGCACTGTATATACGTAGGTCCCAGACATCAGCAAAGCTAGGATCACCTAGTGTAATCCTCTGGGTGTAGCATAATAGAGAGTCATAATATCCATTCCTTACAAAGGCATGGAGCTAGTGCTGAGCAGACAACAACTATGTGTGTGTGTGTGTGTGTGTGTGTGTGTGTGTGTGTGTGTGTGTGTGTGTGTGTGTGTGTGTGTGTGTGTGTGTGTGTGTGTGTGTGTGTGTGTGGGTGCGCGCGGGC